>JAOVVB010167902.1:0-11496 GCA_028570985.1 Heterobranchus longifilis | reverse complement strand
TACAGGGTTCCTACACATTTTCCATTTAAAAATTCCATACCTTTCCAGACTTAAATTTCCAGACTTTTTGGTACATAAAAGACAACTGTGCTTTTGTCCTTGCATATGGTTTACAATTGACTGCCTCCCCCATGTTGGAGACGTTGAAAGATTTCACACAAATTAAATTCAGACTTTATTAAGGACACAATTCATGGGGGGGTCCATAGCACAATAAAATGCAAATAAACAAAGGAACACCTACACATACATCCACATACATACAGTACATACATACATGCTAGTGGTTTGTCTGTTTAACTCACCTCCCATGTCTCCAGGAAGTGAGTATCATCATTGATCGTCTCATCTGCGTTGTCCAAAGGAAAAAGCTCACTGCCAGCCTGCAACATGACAAAGTGATGATTAATGACCTTAAGGTTTACACCACATTA
This sequence comes from Heterobranchus longifilis, assembly GCA_028570985.1. NCBI lineage: Eukaryota > Metazoa > Chordata > Actinopteri > Siluriformes > Clariidae > Heterobranchus > Heterobranchus longifilis. Next base: position 11,062 of record JAOVVB010167902.1, on the reverse strand, counting down.
CTATGACATTGACACTATGGAGGCTGTGCATACCATAGATACACAGAACAAATTCCACCTGAGTCATAAGCACACAGAGAACACATATTTTTGCACATTGCTGAAAAGACAAATAGAGTGCCTACCATGAAACCCATAGGCCAGTGGATCAGATAGAGGTCTAGGTAGTCCAGTTTAAGATCACTGAGAGTCTTTTCACAGGCTGTCCTCACCAAGGACTTCTGATGGAAAGTGCACCACAGCTATGAAATGAAAGGACAGGGACGTCAATGAGCTAGCATGTATGTTCACAAATCCAGCTAACACACATACAGTAAATAAAGAGGCAACATCAATTCCAATGCCTATTTGAGGAAGAAATAATAAGGACATGCATTATGCACCCACACAACTCACCTTGCTAACAATGAAAAGATCCTCTCGCTTGACCACGCCATCCTTGATCATGGCATGAACACCCTCTCCCACCTCTGTCTCGTTCTCGTAGGCATACGCTCCATCAATGTGCCTGTAACCCGCTGAGATGGCTGCTTTCACTGCCTCTGTGACCTTGCCAGGGGGAGACTAGAAAAGACAGGGATGTTTAGATATTGTGGTATACAAAGTTTAATTACTATTCAACACTCCTCTGTCACCTTGATATACTGTGCCATAATAACACCAAGGTAAATACTTATAACTTATCCTACCGGTTTATGTTTTGCTTCAGTGTAATCCTAATCACATACAAATTGCACAAAACTTGCCATTGTCTCTTCTCTAAAAGGGAGTTTCTAGCTCCTGATTTTGTCCCTGTTCACCTATTGGGACTACTTGGTTGGAAGAGAGCCATATGATTACTTATGTTACACTTCAATATTGTCCTTGGGTGCATTTCATCTATCCTGACTATTTAGGTGCAATTGAGTGCAGCACCCTGCAACCAACTCCAATTCTTATTTTGGAATAATCATAATACCTAACATGTATGTCTTTCGTGGTAGGAAACACATGTACAGAATGTCAATTTTCTCTTGGTGAACAAAAAAAAGTTTGTATTTACTAGTCATCCCACTATTTATATTATTAATACTAATTGCACATAGTATTAGATATTTCATGGAAGAAAATCACATGCTGGAAAGCAGGAAGCAACAGCCGCCCTTCTCAGATAATTATAGATACTAATGTTACTAATATTAAAGTACAGAAAACCACAGCTGTCCTGACTGTCAGTTCACTGCTTACAAAAAGCAAAGCAATCACTTACAGGATTACATAACAGCACTTCGATTGGGATAACGTTAAATGAATTGTGACTTATGTGGGTTACACTGACTTAAAGTAAAGTCTGCTGGCAATGAATAACGATCGCTCACAGTCTGGACGGCAGATTTGCACACGACTGCTTAGAAACCTTTAGTGCATTAGCCACGGTTTATAGCTACTCATGATTGTACCAACTGAAATAAAATATAAATCCACGGTTACTTGTAACATTAAATGCAATTACATGTGAATATATATTGAAATATCGGCAGGTATGCAGATGAGTTAGTTTTCGACTCATTTCGGCTATGCTACGGTCTCTCATACTTTCTGGTACCATGGTCGGCACACCCAACTAGCTTACTGAACAAGTTAACTATTAACTAACTTAACGCTAGGTAGGACAACGTAGTAGATAAAAATAAACGCACCTTCCATGTCCCCAGTCCCACAATGGGCATTTGCGCACCGGTGTTCAGTTTCACTGTTGTTGCCATTTCTCCAAAGGACGAGTAGACCCTGAATGCAGCCGTTACAGACCCAGGAGGAAAGAAAGCATGCAGCACGAGCAGAACGCTGGCTTCGTCGATCGATTAGTGATGCCTTTTAATTCATTTAGGTTAGGAGGACACAGCAAACGCTCTTGTCAATCTGTTTGTAGGCCTATTAGACAGCACAAATTCTTAATATAGTCATCTAGCAGTGGTAGATGAAGTATCAGATATTTTTACTTAAAGATCTCCTCCCAACACATTTTAAATTATGTAAAAAAATACTCTGCTATGATTATTATTCTATTTAACATGGTTAAACTTCCACTTGTCTGAGTGGTCTCTTCACTGCTCAACTGTGTAGGAAACTTGCACCAACTTGTTTTTATTTTCTTCCACAGGACTTTATTTTGATGCTTAACAAAACAGCTCACATAGGAAGTGAATGTGACTATTTCATAACAAGGTTAATACACATGATGATAAAGTTCCATCTACTCACAAGTAATAAATACTTGGTCATCCCAAGACAAGTTGAGGTATTATGTTGTGCATTTCACAGAGATAACAGTGCTTTTAATTTTGCAGTCAAACTTAGAGTCAAAGTCACTAATGCCTCTGCCTGAGTGGTAAAATATAAACCTGGTCACAAACTGATATGAATAAAAAACTGGTTTAGTTACATGAGGAATGCTCTGAAGTGATCACATTTGTGCTATAAAAAATATGTTTCGACTTCAATACCGATTTATATACTGATTTTTATCTTTCATGACAATTTACTGTTGGTAGTGTTTCCCCCTACATGTGCTACTACAGACATGTAAAACTACAAATAAAACACTTTTGCTTTGGCTATACTGAGTGTGTAACATATGCGGAGTGGGTGTGCTGTGTACTGTATCTTGTTACTGGCTACACCTGCAGGGCAGTGTAGTGTTGTGTGAGTCACAGGCAAAACAAGACAGTGAGCTTTTGTTCTAGGATTGTTTTTGGACCCAGCACAGCGCTGTGAAACTTCAACTTTTTCACCAAGTTTGTGTAATATGGGTAAGTTAATATATAGAAACTCTCAAAACCAAACTGGCAATACGCTCATTGGCAGTGATGAAGTAATTTTCTGTATATCGGTAGTTTAATTTAAAAGAAATATGGACACAAGACTGGCCTATTTTTATGTTTGTACACCTGGTGCAGCCAGTTTCACTGATTATAGTGGAAGCGTAGTGTAGCGAACGCTCCGAATATGTTTCACGTTCAGTGTAGCCTTCCTGTTACTGAGGCACATTTAGGTTCTTCACTAACTTAAAATGTCACACTGACCATAAAGTAACAGCAGAATTTACTCTACACTGAGACTAAGAAAGTGTGTCTACAGAGTGACAGAACAGAAAATTATCATGTAAGGAAAAGACAGTAATACTCAATTATACTAGTGTAAAACTCATAATGGCCCTAATTTGTATCAAATGAGCATCACAGGAGTCTGCAGAATGGAGACAAAACTAAAAAGTCAATGTTTCTCCTGAGAAACGTAACATGAAAATTTTAAAATGTTTCTCCTGAGAAATGTAACATGAAAATATAAGAGAAAGGAGAAGAACAGGAAAGCGAGCAGTCTAGAGCAATGGTTCCCAAAGTTTTTCTCAAAGTGTCTCCCCGGGACCCAAACTGATATATGAAAATAAATTCACATATCGTTATATGCACTTTACGTTGCAGATTGGCGACCCGATAAAAAATGGGTCCGTGACCCATTTTGGGTCCCGACCCTAACTTTGGGAAACACTGGTCTAGAGGGTAGAGAGGCAAATTCAAGCAATGCCTGTGGAAAATCTGCATTTTTCTCTTCAGAATTCAACATGGAATGGATAGTCCTTGTGCTTCGTGCTCCTACAGAGAGAAAAAAAGGAAAGCAAAATTTTAAAAAAGGTTGACACACAACAACTTCTTAACAATGTAACAAAAAGAAAGAAACAATGATATGATCTTACCATTGGCAGGGACAGACTCTCCAGTTCCTGTTAAATCCTAATATAGTTTTTATTTCCTCCTCAGTGAGTTCAAAGTCAAACACCTGCAAAGATTTAAACAACGGTTTCATGCAGGAGCCAAAAGGGTAAGTAAGTGAGGCACATTGAGGGTTAATCCTAGAAAACATCTGAACAATTTCACAGCTAATTACCTGGAAATTCTCGTGAATGCGCTGAGGTGTGATCGACTTGGGGATCACGATCACGTTCCTCTGGATGTGGAAGCGGATCAAGACCTGGCAGGGAAGGAGAAAGGGTATTTATTACTCAGTCATAGAGAATATCGAATTAAAGCATATAGTCAAAGTGCTATTTTTTTTTTTTTTTTCTTCTTATTGACAGTATTTTAGTGTCTTGACTGCTACAGTAAGAATTCTGGCCAATGAAGGTTGATACTTAAATATTATATATATATTTTCTTTTTCGCATTTATTTTTTTTCCCCTGTTGTACCTAAAACATACCGAACCATGACCCCAAAACCGAACCATGAATTGTGTGTACCGTTACACCCATAGACTGTATATACTGTGGGTAGTGACGGTGATATCATTTGAAATCAATGTATTTTTGTATGTCCCTTTTTGTAAAAGGGAGCATAAATGGGCCTTAAGAGTGTGAAAAGGGACTGCTCACTCTGTCTCTTCAAAGACTTAAACAGGCCGACTCACTCACTGTAGCATTCATTTGGCTGAGATGTTACAATTTACAGGCAAGCCGTTTACATTCACTTTGTAGCAGATGTTACTTTCTAACTGTTCTTTATGTGGTTGTCTGCCACAACAAAAAAACATACAAGTAAATATTAGCATTTTAAACTTGTGATTAATCATAATTTGTCACAGCCTATTATTGTGATTAACTTGAATTTTTAATCGATTGACAGCATATGTATAAACATGTGAACGTGGTCCGTAACTGTTAGTGAGGGCCATGTGCATGATATTTGCATGTTCTTCTTTAAGAGAAAAGAGGAAGTATTCTTTTTTTATGTGCACACCAATACCTTTTAAAGCTTTTATTAGTTCAGTTTCATTACTAATGTATTGGAGCCAGTGCTTTACCTGAGCAGGTGTCTTGTTGTGCTTCTCAGCAATGGCTTTAATGTTCGGATCTTCCAGCAGCGAGGGGTCTTCAGGTTTAGCCCTGCAATTTAAATACATCACCAGGTATTATATACAGGACCTGCACACGTTGTGTATTATTTTGCTGACAATCAAAAGGTAGACAAAATAATGGAAATACCTCAGAAAAGGGCCAACTCTGAATGAACATAATTTACAACAATGCTACAGAGGTGGTCAAAGGTCAAAAGGTCAAAACATCAACACCTTTGTGTTGTATTTGTTGTTGATTTTTTTTCTATGCAAATTCAGACTAATAAGAGCTTTAAAGACACCAATTTATCTCTGAAAACAAAAAACAGAACAAAACAAAAGATAATTAGTGATTGTCTAAATCAGGACAAAATACGCCACATACAGACAACCGACACAGACAAAGAGGAACAACAGTCACAAGTTGAAACTAACCAAAGGGATATGAGTTTTTAGGTAACTCTTCAGACATGTTTCCATTTTTTATACTTCTGGTCCAATTCAGAGGGAAACATTGTCATTAATTCAGATTAATAATACAAAACACAGTCAACTAATAAATTAAGATATATAAATATAGATTAAGCTATCCAGAAGTATATAATGTCATTAAAATTAGCTTCTTCCACCACTGCTCACTTTGTAGCAGTGTGGTGAAATATATATATTCAGTGTTCAAATCAACTTTTTTAATTCAATGCATGTAAATTACTGGAGCGAACAACGCTTTTCGCATTGTGGCTTCCTCAGGTTCTTTTTTTTTTCATATTTTACATCCACTAAATTTAAAAAAGCCAATCTCCTGTCTCATGTTATTTTGACACAACTGACCAGGGTCTGTCAGGGGAGCCCAGGGGGCTGTAGGCTGTCACTGTGATGCCCTGAGAGTGGCAGTAGTTGATCAGCTTCTCCTGGGTCAGGTACGGGTGGCACTCCACCTAGTGGGACAAACACACAACTGCAGAAACCATGGAGTGGAGGTCACCTCAGCTGATTGGTCCAGCCTGAGAGGAAGCTGCTGTGGCCCATTATGAATTAGCAAGACATTTATTTGTCCGTTCTCTTTATTTCTCTTTAAGAACAGCAATCTTGACATACATCTGTTTTCTGGCTGCTCAGTAGCCTCGACTCAAACACGTTCTATCTAAAAAGGCTGCGTATGTAAGTTTAAACAGCAGCTGGCCCCTACAGTTACCAGGTGAAATGTGTTATCTCATTAGGTATACAAGTGTCTCAGTGTACCTGGTTGTTGGCAGGCTTGTATTTGAGGCCTGGCTTGTTGAGAATGGCTTCAATCTGCTCCTTGTTGAAGTTGGAGACACCGATAGCTTTGACCAAACCAGCATCCACCAGCTCTTCCATCGCCTGAGAAAATTGACCATAAAACATGAATGAGTTTAGGTTTTGAGACTGTAGCTCATACTAAATCCTGTGTGTGCCTCTTTACAGGGTTCCTACACATTTTCCATTTAAAAATTCCATACTTTTCCAGACTCAAATTTCCAGACTTCTCGGTACATAAAAGTCCTTGTCCTTGCATATGGTTTACAATTGACTGCCTCCCCCATGTTGGAGATGTTGAAAGATTTCACACAAATTAAATTCAGACTTTATTAAGGACACAACTCATGGGGGGGTCCATAGCACAATAAAGTACAGATAAACAAAGGAACACCTACACACCCACACCCAGACCCCCCCTTTCACTCACACACACACACACACACACACAAGGGACATTCCACAATGATCATTAGACATGCACATACAGGCTGGGACAATGACTCAACAGTTCAGACTCAGTTCAGGGTTGATTATGGCTGAAATAATACAGTTTATATAATCATACAACCTACATATCAATATATAAGATTTAGTATTACAGCAGAGCAGGTGGGTACACTGACATTAACAAACATTTGGCCTGCGCTGCAGCTTCTTGGAGCTTTAAGCAGCAGCCTCATACTGCCAGTATAAGCACTGTGAGCTTCTGCATGCTGCCTTTTTTGTAGCGTCGCCACAGGTGGGCAGTATATAGTTGGGTACAAAAAGCTTTAAATAGAGAGATCTTCACAGTCACTGAACACATACTAAGTTTGCAACTAGCTTTCTTTTCCCATTTGGAATCCTTAGCTAACCAGGCTTTATATTTGGGATTCAAAATTCAAATTCCATACTTTTCCATACTGCATAGTAAGGAACCCTGCTCTTAAAAAAAGCTATAGCTCTAACTCAGGTCGTGTGCAATCACATTTTAAGCTTGTACAAGCCTAAACTTGCCTCAAACTGTTTGGCTACAATCCCTCTGGCAACTTTCAACGTATATTTTAAAGCTCCCCTTTCCTTCTGACCTCCTCAAAATGTTCCTCATAAACAATTAACAGATATGAGCATAGGCATTCAATGATTCTGGTTTTAAATGATAACACAGGACAGACAGCTTTGTTTTGCTAATTCCCAACAACCTGTTTGGATCTTAAGTCTGATGCAAGCAAGTGGTTTGTCTGTTTAACTCACCTCCCATGTGTCCAGGAAGTGAGTATCATCACCGATCACATGTCCTGTGCTGTCCAAAGGAAGAAGCTCACTGCCAGCCTGCAACATGACAAAGTGATGATTAATGGCCTTAATGTTTACACCACATTACTATGGCATTGGCAATATGGCGGCTAGGGTTGGGCGATTTGACAAATATATCGGATACTGACGGTGGCTGAGTACATCGCCGGTTGCTCTTTACTGGGACGATAGTTATCATTTTATTTTGCTAATTTAAGCAGCATTCAGAGTCAGCATATTTTCACATCTAACTCTGTCAATTAAGGATTTAATTCAACCAAAGAGAGTATTGTTGGGGAGTGATTGTTGGAACAAGCCGGTTTCTGGGCTGACGGGGGCCGGTTGTGCATATCATAGATACACATGACAGATTCCACCTGAATCATAAGCACACAGAGAAAACAGACATGTTCGCACATTGCTGAGAAGTGTAAAATAAATTCTTCAAGAATATTACAGAGTCCATGGTGTGGTGAATAAGAACTATTTACTGCATACACACACTGCAGCATGGAGGGAAGTAATTCTATCACAAAATAAACAAAAGAACAACAGTTGTGCCTTTAGGTTTCCTCCCTCAATAAGCCCAGAGAGCATGTAAACAAAAGGAAAAACAGTTGTGTCCCCCAGTTATATGGTTGTTTGCTGTTCAATCAATTTACTGTTACCAGACCTGCAGTGTGTTGGTGCTGGAGGGGAGTCTGGATTCAATAGCTTTCACTCCGGTATAGTGAAAAAAAACCCTGGCCTGTTTGTATTTCTTTAAACCAATCAGAATCAATCTCCGCCCCAGCTGCAGCGAAGGGACTTAATGTAAAATCAGTTGACACTCATCTGACCCCACAAATTTAAAACACATAAGCTTAGGCTTCATCATGGATCCCTAAATCTAAAATGTTCATTTCTCACACAAGACAGATAGAGTGTCTACCTTTAAACCCATGGGAGAGTGGATCAGATAGAGGTCTAGGTAGTCCAGTTTAAGATCACTGAGATCTTTCTCGCAGGCTGTCCTCACCAAGGACTTCTCATGGAAAGTGCTCCACAGCTATGAAATTAAAGGACAGGGATGTCAACGAGCTAGTATGCATGTTCACAAATCCAGTATTAAAACACATACGGTAAATAAACAGGCAACATTGTCTTGATTACTGCAACTCCCTCCTTTCTGGCATCAACCAAAAATCTCTCTCCAACTACTTCAGAATGCAGCAGCTCGGCTTCTCACTGGTTTTAACAGACGGCATCACATCACCCCAATCCTGGCTTCTTTTAGAATTGATTTTAAGATTTTACTGATCACTTTTAAAGGTCTAGCTCCAAGTTATATAACACAAATGTTGACCCCATATGAGCCACTTTGCTTTTATCTACTTTTATCTCTTTATTGCGCCTTCTGTCTTCTTGTTTTTATTAACCCAAATTTTGTCTTGCTTTGTTTTGCCTTTGTTGTTCTACTGACTTTTGGATACCCGGCTTCTGTTCTGCTTTGTTTGTCAAAGCACTTTGTAAACTATTTTTAAAGGGCTGGCACTATATAAATACAATTATTATTATTAATAATATTATTATCAATTCCAATGCCTATTTGAAAAAGAAATAATAATAATAATGACATGCATTATGCATCCACACAACTCACCTTGCTAACAATGAACAGATCCTCTCGCTTGACCACGCCATCCTTGATCATGGCATGAACACCCTCTCCCACCTCTGCCATGTTCAGGTAGACATACGCTCCATCAATGTACCTGTAACCCGCTGAGATGGCTGCTTTCACCGCCTCTGTGACCTTGCCAGGTTGAGACTAGAAAAGACAGGGATGGTTAGATATTGTGGAGTACGAAGTTTAACTACTATTCAACACTCCTCTATCATCTTGACACAGGCTACTGTGCCATAATAACACCAAGTTAAATACTTATTACTTATATGGTGCCCTACCGGCATATTGTCCTTTGGGTGCATTATATCTATCCTTTCTATTTAGGAGCAATTGAGTGCAGCTGCAACCAACTCCTATTTTGGAATATTCATAATACCCAATATGCATGTCTTCATGGTAGGAAACACATGTACAGAATGTCAACTTTCTCTTGGCGGACAACAAAGTGTATTTACTCATCACCCCATCTATTTTTATTGTTAATACTAATTGCACATGAGATATTTAAAAGGGAGAAAATAACATATGCTGCAAAGCAGGAAACAACAGCTGTTTCAGATAATCAAAGATAATGTTGCTAATAGGTCTATTAAAGTACAGATAACCTCAGCTGTCCTGACTGTCAACAAATTAAAGGAAATAGGCTGTTCAGGTTGTATCACTACTGATAAAAAGCAAATCCATCACTTCAAGGTTGCATAATTGTTGGTGTATGTGGGTTACACAATAACGACAGGCCTGGAGAGCGTAACTTGAGCCAGCAGATTTGCACACGAGGGTCCAGAAATGTATGCATTAGCCATGCCTCTTCAGGCATGCTGAGGAAAGTTAGTTTTCGACTCATTTAGGCTATGCTACTGTCTCTCATGCTTTATGTTGACATGCCCACTGAACAAGTTAACTATTAGCTAACTTAGGTAGGACAACATAGTAGATAAAAAAAATAAACGCACCTTCCACGTCCCCAGTCCCACAATGGGCATTTCCGCACCGGTGTTCAGTTTCACTGTTGTTGCCATTTCTCTAAAAGACGAGCAGACCCTGAATGCAGCGACAGCAAGTGAGTAGAGAATGCAGAGTGCTGGTCATCGATCGTCAGGTGAGGAGGCCACGGCCCACAGCAGACCCTCCTCCTCCTCCTCCTCCTGCTCCTCCAGATGAAACTGTGAAAAGGGGCTGGAAGCACATCTACCCTTCTTCATTACGAAATTCTGAATCTGGCCTCAAGCCCCGCCCACCACCGCGCCTAAGTTTGTAGTTCCAAAACGCGTTAATTAGTTAGCATTTCTGCACTTCCGGTTCCCTCTCGAAGTCAATGTTTGTTTTCTTTAATGTCTGTGTTTTTGTTGAGACGTCTGAAATAAGGTCTGTGGTTAACACAAGCTTCAGAGATTTTATTTTATTTTACTTTGTTTTTATTTTATTTTTTTAATAACAACAGCATTCAAATATAATTCATACACAAAACATAAACAAAACAAAAAATGCCAGGGGATCAAATTACAGACAGAAATAATTTGTTTACAAAAATGTTAAACTTTTTTTACGTTTTGTTGTGTAACATAAAATAAGTCGGTAAATACCCCGCTGGTGCATTTCGAAGCTTTTACGTGTGTTTAAAAAGGCGGCTGCTATAACAAGCAGCTAAATGAGACTACAGAGGTTGTCGAGGTCATTAAACGTCACCATCAGTTTAGTAGTGGTGACGGTGATGTAGGCCGTGAAATGCGACCATTGGTGTAGTTTGTTTATAGCCTAACATTAGCTTTTAACTTCTGGTGATTTCATTTATGCTTCTAAAATCATAAAAGTGGTGTTCATATGGAGACAAAATGTGTAAGTATCATAAACTTGTGTTCGCCACAGAGCTTATTTTCTGCAATGATCCAAAATTAAAAAATCCCATAGGCTTTTTGACGAGGGAACCCATGGCGACTATAGCTTCAGGGTTGGCCTACAAAAAGAC
>JAOVVB010167892.1:0-11496 GCA_028570985.1 Heterobranchus longifilis | reverse complement strand
ATTAAGTTAAAATAGAATTATTTGGCCAATCAGCAAAGGTATGTTTGGAGAAAAAAAGGAGCAGCTTTTCATGAAAGAAACACCTTGCCAACTGTTAAGCATGGGGGTGGATCTATTATGCTTTGGGGTTGTGTTGCGGCCAGTGGCACAGGAAACATTGCATGGGTGGAGGAAAGAAAATACCAGCAAAGTCCGGAAGCAAATATCACACCATCTGTAAAAAAAAAGCTGAAGCTGAAAAGAGGATGGCTTCTACAACAGTACAATAATCCTAAGCATACCTCGAAAGCCACTATGGAATAACTCAAAAGATGCTAGCTGATGGTTTTGAAATGGCCATCACAGCCCCTCGATTTAAACATTATTGAAAATTTGTGGATAGATCTTAAAAGACCTGTGCATGCAAGACAACCAAAGAATATTACAGAACTAGAAGCCTTTTGCAAGGAAGAATCAAAGAAAATTCCATGTACAAGAATTGAAAGACTTTTGCTGGCTATAAAAAGCATTTGCAAGCTGTGATATCTGCCAGAGGAGACAAGTACTCATTATGTAGGGTGTCCAAACGTTTGCACAGTGCCACAATAATGTTTTTATTTTTTATCTTTGTTTAATTTATGTCATAAAAAGTAACTATGCATCAATGTTTACTGAAAATATTGTGCTTTTCTTCTATTACCAAGTGTTAACATTTTTTAATTCCAAAAAATCAGCAAAATATTTATCAAGGGGTTCCTAAACTTTTGCATATATTTTATTATTATTATTTATTTTTTTGTTCACTAGATTAGTTTTAGTGATACAGTATATTTAGCATATTGTATATAACCATGACAGCTGTGACTAATCATTTTCCCCAAAGCAGATTTTTTGTGAAAACATGTCATGTTTTTTGTACCAGATGAATTAAGATTGCTAACACTCTAAGAGATCATGACCTAAATAACACAAAAAGGCAATTTTATTTACCTGTAACGGTGAGTCTAACTCCAGGTTTGCCTAGGAATTTTTCATCTTTGTTTGTTCTTATTCTTAAGTAATATTTCTGTTCATCTGTTTTCTTAACATCACTCAGTCTGAGGAAGAAGTGTTTCTGTTTATCTCTAAAATACTCCACTCTGCCTGAGTAACCTGGTTTATTACGCAGATCAGTCAACAGTTTATTTCGCACTGGGTTTATTAACCAAAATGTCCTTGTCACTGTAAGATGTGTTGGGTGTGTGTATGAGCCATTCATAAACACTGTAGATCCTTTTAATGCACAGAGATGTTCCTGGCTGTATGTCACACTCCATTTATTCCCAAGAGCTCCTGAAATGTGATAAATAAAAGAGGTAACTAGAGGTCATTATTCTGAACCCCATAAAACATCAAGTTTACAGCTTTACTTCTTTTCTTTGGAATAAGTTGAAGAAATGAAAGAATATTTTCTGAAGAAAACTGTGTGCAGGATTCACATAAATACACACCCACACACACAGAAACATGTCAGTATTAATTAATCCACACCACAGAGGATCAGTTTCAGTTTTTTAAATCACCTTACCTGTCACTATTCCCTTTGAATATGAAATAATATGAACTCATTAAAAATAAATAAATCATATTCCTCAAAAAAAAATAAATAAATAAAATAAATAAATAAATAAATAAAAATGAAAGGAAGCTTCACATTAACATGCTTTCATCTTATGTAACCTGCTACAATTCATGGAAGTGGCATATTTGGTACAACAACACTCCTTCTTGCTTATACTTACAAGGAACATTACATTACCTTACATTACAGTAATAAAATGAGACTCACCTAGGATCATAAACAGAAAGATCAGATAATGCAGATGGGCCATTTTGAAGACATTATTGCCGCAAGGCATCTATAAATAAATAAACAAATGAATAAATAAATGAATGAATTAATTAATGAATTAATAAAAAAATGCACCAGGAGGTTGCCTAAAACCAGACACTAGTGAATCAGGGTAAATGCTCTAGTTTGCTACTACAGGCAATTTAAGAAGGCCAATCAGCCTATGCTGCATATCTTTGGACTGTGGGAGGAAACCCACCAAGCACAGGGAGAACATGCAAACTTCATGCACACAGAAACGGGAATCGAGCCTGGCTGGGAATCAAACCCAGACCCTGGAGGTGCAAGACAACAGTGCTAACCACTACACCACCGGACCACTGGCTGAATAACAAAAATATGAACACCACACAAGGGTTAAGTCACATAGAAACCCTTAACCAGAAACCCTTAACCAGACAAATAGTAGTTTATCTGTTTGGAAATTACAGGCCCATTTAAAATCTCACATTTCTTTCAAAGGTCCTAGAGAAGACAGTTGCCTTTCAGCTCTTGAACCACTTCAAATGCAAAAACTTATTTTAGAAGTTCCAGTCGGGCTTTCGTTTAGCCCACAGCATGAAGACAGCACTGTCTCCTTCTCTTCTTATCCTTCTTGATTTGTCAGCAGTCTTCGATACAGTGGATCATACTATTCTCCTGGATCGTATCCATTACACTATTGGTCTGTCGCAAACTACATTGCAGTGGTTCCAGTCCTACCTGTTTGACAGGTCTGAATGTGTCATGTTGGGAGGATGTAAGTTCAGGCTGCTTAATGTCACATGTGGTGTTCCACAGGGGTCAGTTCTTGGCCCCATTCTTTTTAACATTTATATGTTACCTCTTGGGTCCATCATCAGCAGACATGGGCTGTCTTTTCACTGCTATACTGACAACATGCAACTTTATATTAAAACTGCTCCAAGCCCCTTTAAAGCCCTTTTGAACCTTACTGAATGCCTTGAGGAGATAAAGGCATGGGTGAACAATAACTTTCTACAGTTGAACAGCAATAAAACATTCCATTTAATGGAACACAAAAGCAAGATCCAAAAAAAAAAAAAAAGAGCAGAGCCATGGTAAACTGGCACAAAGTTTGTTTTGTGAATGGAATGTTGGTACAGTATATGTTCTCACAACTGTTATACATAAGAACTACATTATTTTTTGCCAAAATAACAAAAAAACAGCCATCATTATTATGCCATAAGCAGAGTATTATCCATTAGGTCTGTCAGTATTTTTTAAAAAGGCATCAGTTTGAAGCTTATACTGTACAATAAACAAAGACCAGCACACTTGTCTTTAGCATGAATTTGCAGTGGTCTTACTAATTGCCTGGCAAGTAGTTAAAATCAGGGTACTAAGTTGCTTAGAGTTTATCGAATCAATCCTGAAAGTAATTGTCATAGACAGGTTCAAAGAACAATAACTGAATTAGGTGGACTAAAAACTGAACACATGTTTAGTTAAAACCACTAACAAAGTTGAGTAATACAGAATTGTCAGGGAAAGAATTCACAGATCATGTTGACAGCACTGCCCATTCTACCACTGTATTTTCCCCAGTGTTTTAGGGCATTGGGTTCATCAACTAAAAAAAAAAGGAAAAAAGAAAAGAAAAAAAACAAAGAAAGCATTTCATGTTTAGACCATGCCCATGTTGGATTTAAAATTCAATAGAGATATAAGTACTTATATTGCTATGATGGGTCATCGATGCAGATGCTGATACAGGTAGTGATAATGCATTACCCTTCTATCCCATTAAATGTTACACATAGATCAGTTTGAATAGATCGTTCTTGCTCCTCTTTTCTACAGACTTCTTCATTTCGGTGGTAACTCTGAGTTGTATCTGTAGATCTTGGACAGTAGATATGCTTAAAGAGTGAAACAACTTGGTTGCCTACCTTTTAAGTTTCACTAAAATGTGGTTGGAAAAAATATTTACGTAAAGAAATTAGCCATGTTTAATACTATTCAGCAAAAAAAAAAAAAAAAAAGGAAAACTGCATGTTTTGATGTACATTCTACATTGGTTTATGTCCACTTAGAAAGATTTTTTTTTTTAGTTTGGCCAGCAAAAAGGAATTATGATGGGTGAAGGAGAGTTTATTGATGTAGACATTACTGGCAAAATACTCATAACATTCCAAACCAGATAAATTGCTCTGATGGTTGAATGTAACATATCTATGATTCATAATTAGGGATGTTTTCCTTGTTCAGTATAGTAATAGCACTTTTTTGGCAACTTTGTTAATGTGTCCTAGCGGACAATACAAAGTATGTACAGTAAATGCTAATTACAGGTAAACATTTACAAAACGAACCGAATAAATATTTGAAATATTTCTGATGATTACCATTACACAAAGATGAAAGGGTCCATTATCATCCAAAATTCTGTATCAAATTTAGACAGAATGCAATAAAAAAAGTTGTCCCAATGTTAATGTGAAACATTTACACATATTTTTTTTATTGCAAATATCTGGAGTTGAATGTTTTGGAGTTCGACATGAAAGTGTGAAAGAGTTTTTTGGGACTTTATTTTCTAACTAAGAATACAGTATGTGTTTACAGGTACTTTAATGTGGTGTAAAATTTTGGTGTAGGAGCATGATTCAACTATTCCTGGTATAAACTCTAAGTGTAAGTGGGCCACACCCAGCTGCAGAAGTTAAAACATCCCTAAGAAGTACTATTTCTTGAAAGATCAATATTAAGATTCCAAATGTTATTATGCCATAGTGTTATTTAATATGCTGACACTGCTGGCTTAACAGAATGTAATTGGAATTGATCCCTGCTTTTATGCACATGTTAAGGTCTGTTCACAGATTTTAAAGTCAGCAGTCTCATATTAACATAATCCTTAATTACAGAGAAGTTTCTTTTATTTCATTTTAGTTATTTGTGGTTATTTTTTTCAGACTATAATAAAGAAGGTTTCTGCACTTATTTTGTAAATTTTCTGCAAGCTAATGTTTTGGGATGTTGCATTGAAACTGCTTTAGTTTTGGTGAAATATTTCTTTTTATGTAATTTTTCTTCAATCTCAATGCCATTTGTTCACAAATGTTTAGCTGAAATTATAGCAGCTGTTTGCACTGTGTATTTTGAAATGTGATGTACAGTATGTTGCTAAATACAAGACATTTAAGACTTTGTAGTTTAGTGTGGTGTGTATTTTTTGTACAAATTTTCACCTAGATTTTTTTTTTAGGTTTTGGATTTTCACACTAAGAAAAAGTTATTATTAAATTACCTCTATTTAGGAGTTAAATCTTTAAATTAGAATTTTAACTCCCTTTTTAACAGAATTTGCTGTTTGCCTTGAATTTGGTAGTTACTAGCTGTATTTAAAATAATCAGTTTTGGGTCGCCATGTACAGCATCACCAGAGTAGCACTATGCAAATAAATAGAATCTTACAGTGCCCTGAAATGCAGGCTAATTATTGCATTTGGCAAGGAACAGCAAACCATGTCATGAGGAAACCTCTCATGATTTATTAGCCACCATTCGTTTCCAGTAGACGCTCACAATATGACGGTTCTGCACCTTCCTTTCTGTTGAGCAATGTGTCAGCCTTTCCGTAAAACAATCAATACATGTATTTGTGTTTTCTCATTGGACAAGACATTCGACAAATGTAAACACTTTTTTGGTTCACCATGATTTTCACATAGTTTCTCTGTAATGTAACTTATCTTTAAAATCATTAATCCTAATGTCATGAATCCTTATCAAAGCCAAGGTAAAGCTAAACTAAGTACCTAAAAAAGCATATCTTAGACAAATGCAAAAGCACTGACTGAATGACTACAGTATGTCAACATTTGTAGGCTTACTACCATACATTCAAAAACTATTCCATTTAAAAAAGAAAGACGTACAACACCCTAAAATACACAAGGCAGTATCGGCCTGTCAGTTGCAGTATATTGCCTATTCATTACATTACCATCTTTATTATAAAACTGAATCAACGTTAGGGGGAACTTTACCAATACATTTTGTTATAGTTCGGTGTGGACCACAAAATTGTGCATTATTAGCAGTCATGTTTAGGTTGGTGATATCAAATTACCATTTTTTACCAAGGTTTTTTGTATTTTTTATTTTTTTTTTTGTAATTTGTTCAACATCAACTGTTGCAAATCTCAATTTCCAGCTCTATCCAAATGTGGTAATTTGGAACTACAGTGGAACCTTGGATTACGAGCATACTGTAATTCGTTCTGGAAGTGGGCTCGTATTCCAAAACACTCATAAATCAAAGCAAATGTTCCCATAAGAAATAATGGAAACTCAAATTATTCATTCGACAGCCCAAAAAAATAAGTACATAAAATAATTAACACAAAATATAAAGTTAAAATAAAACAAATTAACCTGCACTTTACCTTTTAATTTTTTTTTTAAATAAATCCAGACAGATAAGTGTTTTCGTTTATGCGCACAGGTGCTGTGTGTGTGTGTGTGTGTGTGTGTGTGTGTGTGTGTGTGTGTGAAGCTAAAGTACAAACACACATTAATAGAAAAATTGTTTTGTCTGAAAAATTAGCAAGGAACATCACTAATGACATTCGTGTGAGCGCATACTAATGGAATCACTGCTGGAAAATAAAACAAACAAACAAATGAACCTGCACTTTACCTTGTAAAATCGCGACAGAGTAGTGTTTCTGTGTAGAGCAGAGAGTGTGTGTGTGTGTGTGTGTGTGTGTGTGTGTGTGTGTGTGTGAAGCAGAGTGGGGGTGTAAAGGCGAGAGACAGAAAGAGAGAGTGTGCGTGTGTGAAGGGGTACGGTGTCAAAATACGCACGCACACACATAACGATAGGCTGAAACAGAGAGGGAGGAAACGGATTTTTAACCTCTCTAATGAGACTTTCTTTTGCTTTACACGCATGCACACACGTGTGTTAAAAGAAACAGTACCCGCGTGCTGTACACACTAGAGAGACGATTATCCACAATTCCGCAGCGCAAGAGAGAGAAAAAACATTGGCTCAGTTGTGATCATGTGACGTTCGGCCTCAAAACAAGAAGCGCATGCGTGATACATGATACTCGGTACTCGTAAATCAAGAATTGCTCGTTTTTCAAGTCAAAATTGATTAAAAATCTTTGCTCATCTTGCGGAACACTCGGAAACCGTGTTGCTCGCAATCCGAGGTTTCACTGTACATGTAATTCTCTCTAATTAATCACACACCTTGTCCATATGTACATGGGTAGTTTAGTTTTTCTTTGTATGTTGGCCTCTCATCCAAAAGCAAACTCCATTTCAGGCCACTGAAAATGGACCTTTTGGAAATCTCCTTACAGGGTGAAGATATGTAGAAACTTTGTTTTCAGGGTTGATATGTAGACAGGAAAACCTCATTTTTGGCTGGTAAAAGTATGTGCCGGATGTGCTGCATCTTCTGTGTTTGAAGTCAGAATACTTTGTGTGACCTTATTTTTTTACAGGTTTTTGATTGGCCAAACTGACTTCACAGTTAGGGTTATATCACCGCCTGCTGGTTTGGTATGCTTTGACAGTTTGACAGTTGATGGGTTTTTTGGGGGGATTTTCACGAGGATGCCGAAAGAATTTTAATAACTACAAATAACTACAACATAGACAACAAACACACCAAATGAGTTATAATTATAATACGGTCAGCATAAAGTTTCACACCATTTATAGTCAATATTGTACATGTTGTCAATGTAAAAGATACATAGATATACAACAAAAAATCTGCATACATGTCAATGTAATGTATTTGATAAAACTGTTCCAACATGAAGCAACGTATTTCTAACATTTTCTAAAAAAGGCAAATGTCCAGTATTGTGCTGTGAATATTTTGTACTGTACAGTTATATTATGTTATTTTACTTTAATTCTATATTTTATTTTATTCTTCCTTAGTTAAATTTACCTTCTGTTTTCCTTTCCATATTTATTTTTCTATTTCATAGTCTTTTATTTTAAGGTCACGGGCAGTTGTTTAAAGCATTTCACTGCATATCGTACTGTGTATGACTGTGTATGTGACAAATAAAATTTGAATTTGAATTTGAATGAAACACAATCCTACACCCAAAATCTCCCTGCATCCACACTGTTGTCTTCACAACCAGCTTCCATTGCCTTCGATGGAGATGTGTTTTTGGAGTCGGTGGCCCTACACCATGGTAAAAAAAAAATATTCCTGTACTGGGTTGAGTAAGGGTGGATAGGGTGGTAAGAATTCCACTGGCATGCGGTGGTGGGTGGAAAACAATTCCCCGACAAGACTGGAGTGATGAAACCTAACATTTTCCACATGTTACACATAGTGGCATGCCAGGTTTTACCACTCCCCTCTCATACTCAGGAATGCCAGCATAGTTACACCATCACCCCCCAGAAAGAAAAAAAGGACACAAGCTGTGTTGTAGAGTCTAATGTTTGGAATGTGGGATTTTAAGGAAAAGAATGCAAAACACCTTTACTGTATATCAAAATAAAAAGAACATTTTTTTGTAAATGAAACCCTGTAGGGTAGTTTTCTTAGCATACAGTGTGGTGTCATTATATAGAAGCGCATTCTGGGTTTCCAAGAGAGGTTAATGGGCCTCTGCCCACAGGGTGGAGAACTGCTACAATTCTGAAACGGCACAAACAATTTTAAAATTTATGAACTCAACCATGCAAAAATTATTTACAGTATGCCATGATCAAGCATACATAAAGAGAAACAATAAAGAATGCATATGATATACAGTAATGACTTTATCCATACTTGTTTTAATTTCTGAAAGTCTGTATTATGGTTGCCCTTGATGTTTGGCTTAGTTGCAACTGTACTCGTCAGCTTAGCCCATAGTTTACTGCATGGGCAATCTCATTTAAAATATGGCAGGGCTAAAATGAATGAAAAATGTATATTATGAATGTATAGTATGAAAGCAATCGTACCCAAATACAGGAATAGATCACTGTTTAGACGCGACAACATCAGTGTTGTTGGTCTCCTCCGAAATCTCAGTGTGCACATGCTGTATACATACAATCTCATCCCCTGACCTACAAATCCATAGTTGATAAGTAGGAAGACACAATTTAACTTTTTTTTTTTTTCACAATTTAGTCATATCCTATTCCTCCCTGTCACTAGGTTGCTTCGACATTAAGGATACTACTACCAGTCAGTTCAAAGAGAGGTGAAGGCCATCGCATGTTTCCTCCAAACCACATGACATGACAGCGCTATCCATTCCGTTCACGAGCTCACAGACAGAGCCAAAGATTAATGTGACAGCACTATCACTCAGCTGAGGAAGCTCAGCCAATCAGTTCTCTCTAGGCCCCAGGATTCAAAGCAGCGATCTTGGCATGACAGGGTGAGCACTTTACCACTGCACCACTTGGGGGTACACTTGACATTTTTCAAATAGCAATATTGTTAGGCATAGTACAAAAGTTTACTTTCTTGTTATCTTCTTCTCTAGTATTTAATGGCGGCTCACAGACTAAGTAGATGCATATTGCCCTGCTAATTTGGAAAGTGTAAATACATAAGCTTCCTCGAGAACGGAGAACAGAGAGCAATGTGAATGCTGAGCATGGTACAAATCAATCGTTCCTATTGTGAAAACACTCTTAGTCTACCTGTGAATGTTATGTGATGAGTGCTGCAGCACAGTATGTAATAATACTTATAAGAGCCCCTACGCAGTGCTACTGAGGGGGTTAATGAAATAGGAGGACATGGGAGTGCTTATGATAGACATTCACGTTTGGAGATAGCGTGGGATTATTACAAACTGAATTCTGAAAAAGTTAGAACATTTTTTAAATTTGAATAAAATGAAAAATGAAAGAAGCACTGTCGCTTTGCACCTCCAGGGTCCGGGTTCGATTCCCGGCCAGGCTTGATTCCCGTCGCTGTGTGCGTGTTCTCCCTGTGCTTGGTGGGTTTCCCTTCGGGTACTCCGGTTTTCTCCCACAGTCCAAAGACCTGCAGATTAGGGTAATTGGCATTCCCAAATTGTCCGTAGTGTATGAATGAGTGTGTGAGTGAGTGTATGTGTGTGTGCCCTGCGATGGATTGGCACCCTGTCCAGGGTGTACCTTGCCTCGTGCCCTAAGACTTCTGGGATAGGCTCCAGGCCCCCCGTGACCCTGAATACAGGATAAAGCGGTATAGAAGATGAGTAAATGAGTGAGTGAGTGAGTGAGTGAGTGAGTGAGTGAAAAATGGAAGACTTTCAAATCTCATGAGCAAATATTTTATTCACAATAGAACATAGAGAACATAAATAGTTAAACTGAGAAATTTTACAATTTTATGCCCAGAATGAGCTTATTTCAAATTTGATGCCTATAGGTCTCAAAAAAAGTTGGGATAGGGGCATGTTTTCCCAGTGTTCTCTATAGGTAAAATATCTGGACTGCAGGCAGGCCAATTCAGCATCTGGACTCTTCTACTGAGAAGCCATGCTGTTGTAATAGCTGCGCTATGTGGTTTTGCATTGTCCTGCTGAAATACACAAGGCATT
The DNA here is from genome assembly GCA_028570985.1 of Heterobranchus longifilis. NCBI lineage: Eukaryota > Metazoa > Chordata > Actinopteri > Siluriformes > Clariidae > Heterobranchus > Heterobranchus longifilis. The sequence continues at coordinate 1,095 of JAOVVB010167892.1, read as the reverse complement.
CCCTGAAGTAGATGTCGTCTAAAACCTTTAAATACCTTTTAGTATTCATAGTGTCTTCCAAAACATGCAAGCTGCCCATACCGTATGTACTTATGCCCCCCCATATGATCAGATATGCTGGCTTTTGAACTGAATGCTGATAACACACTTAAAGGTCTCCCTCCTCTTTAGCCCAGAGGACACAGTGTCCAACAAGAATGTCAAATTTGGACTCGTCTGACCATAGAACACTTATGCACATTAAAACAATCCATTTTAAATGAGCCACAGCACACAGGACACAACTGGGCTTCTGGGCTTCCACATTCACATATGGCTTCCTTTTTGCATGATAGAGCTTTAGTTGGCAGATGGCGGATTGTGTTTACCAATAGTGGTTTCTATAAGTATTCCTGGGGCCATTTAGTAATGTCAATGACAGAATCATGCAGATGAGTTATGCAGTGTCGTCTGAGGGCCCAAAGACAATGGGCATCCAAAAAAGACCTTCAGCCGTGTCCCTTACACACAGAGATTTCTTCAGTTTTTCTCAATCTTTTGGTGATGTTTTGCACTCTAGATTCAGATATGCTAAACAGGCCTTATAGTAGATGTTCTCCCAGCTTAATCTTTTTAAAATGTTTTGCTTTTTCAGCCCTTTGTTGGCCAACTTCTTTGAGACCTACTGTATGTATAGCAGGCAGCAAATTTAAAATGAGCTCATTTAGTGGATAGAAGTACTGTATAAAATTTCTCTGTTTAAACATTTCTTATGTTCTCTATGTTCTGATGTGAATAAAATATTGGCTCATGTGATTTGACAGTCTTTTAATTTTCATCTTATTCAAATTTAAAAAATGTCCCAACTTTTCCGGAATTCAGGTTGTAATTGGGGAACTAAAAAAGAAACAAAAGAAAACTGAAAACACAAAACTAACAGAGCTTCAACATCTCCTCGAGACTTCGAGGTTTTTATGTAACACTAAATTTTCTTGTTTTGTTCAGCATCTTCTTGGGTTAACTCGTCACCAACAATTCCCTGCTAGCTTTTGAAACAGGGGAAGCTCATATTAGGCCTTCATCATAAAATTCATTATGTTATAGCACCGTCTGCGT
>JAOVVB010167881.1:0-11496 GCA_028570985.1 Heterobranchus longifilis | reverse complement strand
AGCCAGCAAACACGGACGCAAAACTCAATCTACAAAGTAGTTGTTCCTGACATAAATCAATCGTTTGCTCATGGAAGTGATACATTTAACATAGAAATGACATAAGTTTGCTTTCTTACCTGTTATTTTCTTTGAAAAAAGATGGCCGCCAGCAGAACGGGATTCAGTCCGCGATAATACTACGTCATGAGGTCACGTGACACGGTGAACTTTTGGTTTGAAGTAGAAATTGTCCTTTGAGTGAACGAATTAAATTTAAGTTTAACCAGGAGCTGAAATGTTTGCTTTTAAGCAACGAAGAAATATCAGTTTTGTATAGGAAATTTAAATTTTTCCATCAGATCAATGTAGAAAACTTACTTTGTATCAATGACACAGCAGTTTCACTTTTTTCAGTGTGAATAATGGGACACACACCTTCCAAAATGTTCAACTTTTGTCTCATCAGTCCACAGAGTATTTTCTCAAAAGTCTTGGGGATCATCAAGATGTCTTCTGGCAAAACTGACACGAGCCTTTATGTTCTTTTTGCTCAGCAATGGTTTTCATCTTGGAACTTTCTCATGCAAACCATTTTTACCCCCAGTCTCTTTCTTGTGGTGGAGTCATAAACATCTACCTTAACTGAGGCAAGTGAGGAATGCAGGTCTTTGGATGTTGTTGTGGGTTTTTGTGACCTCTTGGATGAGTTGTCACTGCGTTTTTCGGGTAATTTTGGTAGTCTGGCCACTCCTGAGAAAGGTCTCCATGTTATTGCCATTTGTAGATAATGGCTCTTACTGTGGTCTGCTGCAGTCCCAAAGCTTTAGAAATGGCTTATAGATCTCAATTATTTTCTTTTTCATTTATTTTTGGATCTCAGCAAGATGTCTAGCTTTTGAGGATCTTTCACTTCACTTTGTCTGGCAGGTCCTATCTAAGTGATTCCTAGAATGTCAACAGGTAAAGCATGATGTCTTGTAAAGCCTTCGTAGTGTCACTGAGTTACTGACGCACAGAGGTATGGGTGCAGCATGGCTTTTTCTAGGAGAGCAAGGAGGGTTTTTATTTTAATTTTTTATTTTTTTGCACTGGCTGCAAGCCCATCAGCACAGTGTTTATTTGTGTCATCTTTGACAAGTGCAGGTAAGTGTGACAAACATGCATTTTCACACCATTGCATGTGTACTGTGGCAGGCTATGACTTTCGGTAGGCAAAACTTTTCCCAATCATCTGAGGCTTTTTGCGTGTCTGACTTGCTCAAAAACTCAAGCAAAACAAAATAAGATGCCATAAATGCACATTTTCTTTGTGTATTGTGTGTGTGTGTGCATGCAAGTGTAAGTACATGAAGGAAAATAATTTTACAACTAATAACATACATTCACAGGGAAAATACTGTAAGCGAGTTTGTGGTGAGCTTCATAAAAAATGTTACAATATGGTGATGGTGAACGATATTTGTTGGCTACAGTGTAGCAGAGATTGAGGAAAGTACACCAGGTTAGCCTTTTGTAGTTAAAAACAGATGGGTTCCATATTTAACCGTCATTTTGTGTTTTGGCTCACACTCATAATGTTCCTGGCCACTTTTGACCAAATTATTTTATTCTATTTCAAATCCACAATAGAACATATACAGTGAAACCTCGGATTGTGAGTAACCTGGTTCGCAAGCGTTCTGCAAGACAAGCAAAAATTTTTTATTCATTTTAATTTGAAAAAATTAGCAGTCTTGATTTACTGAGTATCATAGTAAAGCAAATGCAAGTGTCATTAGAGAGGTTAAAGATCCATTTTCTCTCTCTCTCTCTCTCTCTCTCTCTCTCAGCCTTCACTGATTCCATTAGCATGGGTGTGTGCCTCATTAGACACTGTGCCCCTTCCCTTCTCCCCTCCCCTTCACACACACACACACACACACACACACACACACACACACCTATACCCGTTTGTCGGGCTAGAGGGACAATTTTTTATATTTTTCGGAAATCAGACTGGGCATAGGGTTGTGGGGACACTGGGCTCCAGTGTTGCTAGAGCTACAAAAAAACATATCAAAAATACCATACCATACCAACTTTATTTATAAAGCACTTTACAAACCCACACTGGACCAAAGTGCTGTACAGAATCAAATAAAAGACATAAAAAACTAAAAAGCTTATAGCACATGTAAAAAAAATAAATAAATAAAAACAAAACAAATTAGGAACAATGACAAACACACACACACACACAGCACCTGCGCGCATAAATGGAAACACTTATCTGTCGGGATTTATTTTTAATTTTTAAATAAAGGTAAAGTGCAGGTTAATTTTTTTTATTTTTACTTTATGTTTTGTATTGACTGTTTTTATGTTTTTATTTTTTTTGCGAATAATTTGAGTTTCCATTATTTCTTAAGGGAAAATTCCCTGTGAGTTAGTAAATAATGTGTTGAATGTAACATTCTAGAATAAGACATATGACAAAAAAAATAACAGAATATTTAACATTGTGTGTGTGTGCGTCTGTATGTTAGTTGAAAAATAGGGAGGGGAATGTTTGAACATTTGCCAGATTCATCCACCCCTTTATTGCTGTTTAAACTTTAACTTGCACCAGGGACAGTCTGAAAAGAGTTGAGTTTAACAGTCCAAAACTGGAAGCAACATGAAAAATAACTAACTAACAATAGCACACATAGAGAAGGTGCTTACAAGATTATGCACTCATTGTAGAAATGCTTTTGCAGTATGTGTTTACACTCATGCATTTAATTTGGATTAGATGTGGTTAAAAGAATATTACTGCATGAATTACTGAAGTTGTTGGCAGGCTCTCTATTTTCCTACCACTCACAGTGCATCAGAGAGTCTCTAAAAATGTCATATTCAACCTCTCTCCTGGGGCATTTATATAACAGTTCTGAATTTAGAGGGAGTGTAGAGGAACATAAGGAAACACTGATCCAGCTTTAACGGGTTAGTGAGAAAACCATCAGAAACTTTAAATAAACTTTTAATACACATCACGTCTTTGAAGAAGAGAAAAAGATAAGCACTATAGCTTGACTTCAAGTCAAATAAGGAAGCTGAAAAAGCAGAAGGACACGTACAGAGCATGCAAACATGGACAAGAAGGAAGAAGACATGAGCTACGGAGAAGCCATAAGCAAGGCAGCCAATGCACTCTATCGTTTTCCTCTGATTGAGGTGCGAGGGGTGCCTCTCATGAGCATGATCGCTCAAAACTGGAGCTCCATCTGGGCTTTCTGTCCAGATCCATCCGATTTGCTCATCGCTACCTACCCTAAAGCAGGTAAAAACACTGCGTCATCACAAATTTCGACAATCCCTGCTAGTCTATATATAATATGCACTGTTTTAAAATTTTATTCAGGAATTAATTATGGATTTTGTTTGGAATACTACGTGCATGATCTCTAAAGAATAAGGAATTATAATAGTATTAAATTTTTTTATCCTTTAGAGATCATATGTGTCAAATTACACCACAATGTCCTTATGAGTATCTAATCATATAATATATATAGTATTTAGTGCTGTATAGGATTAAAAGATAAAGAGTTACAATACTGTGGTACTACATTTCAACATTTGGCAGACACTCTTATCCAGAGCGATTTACTTTTTTTTATTATTAATTATTATTATACATCTGAGCAGTTGATGGTTAAGGGCCCTGCTAATGGGCCCAACAGGGGCAACTTGGTGGTGGTGGGGTTTGAACCTGGGACCTTCTGGGCTGTAGCCCAATGCCTATATTTAGATTTGATTAGATTATATTAGATTCAACTTTATTGTCATTATGTAATGTACATGTACAGAGCCAATGAAATGCAGATAGCATCTAAAAGTGGCCTATTTACAATAAATTACAATGTTTTATAGCAAACAGAAGTTATGTTATATATAGTGATATAGTATGTAGCAGTATAACTGTGCAACATTGTGCAGTGAATGTTCAGGAGGTGCAGTAGGTAATTAAGTATAATACAGTATAATACTAATATACAGTATAATACAGTATAACTGTGAATATTGTAAAGTGGATAGATGTGTCTGGAAGATCACACGCTCAAAAGAAGTAACATGATATACATATGCACTGTACATATATGAGGTCTGAGTGATATAGTATATACAGAATAAATACAGGTAGAATATACAGTGTACAGTATACAGACGTCATGGATGGTGCAAAGATGCATAGTGAATGAAGCAGTGCAATATAGACAGAAAGTGACAGTGATGTATTAGTTATCAGTAAAGAAGAGTTCAGAGACCAGGTGAGGTCCTTGGAGATGTGGACTCTAAGGAACTAAAAGCTGGATACACGATCGACAACAGCTCTGTTCAGGTGAAATCAGCTTGTCTGAAATCCACGATGAGCTCCTTCATCTTCTTGGTGTTGAGTTTCATATATCATAATGTTAAATACTGATAAGGACATGGTGGTGTAATTTCCTCAAAATATCACCTACTATTTTAGAAGAATTATCTTTTAATTCAACAAATGTCATTGTAGAGTAATATTTTTTTAATGGTTCATTTGCAATGTAACTTTTTGATTTGCTAATCTGAAATATCCAGTTGTTAAACTTTGAAACTGTACACACTGTACATACTGTCACTGTTAATATTATAGAGCAAATGCATATACATAGGCACCAAATTCTGTTTGCTAAGTTCTGTTTCAAATGATGTGTATATCAATGTTTAACATGAAGGTTAACAATTCGTTTCAAAGGTCAGCAACTGGTGTGTACATATATAGTTATCATAAAGCTCCAGAGTGGGTGTTTGTTTGGGCACAGGAAAAAGTAGACATATTTCTTTTCTTTTCTAATTATTTTTTTAGGGGAATCTAATTAGAAGTGTGTTGTATTTCGGATATGTTACAGTACATATAATTCACGAAATTAATTCAGCTCCATTCATAGACGATCAGAGCATATCAGGGATTCATCCTGCACAAGTTTCTAATCTTTGAAACGAGTTCTTAACCTTTGAGTTAAACATTGATCAACATCATTTCAAATAGAACTCGTTGGCTCATATGTAACAATCCTCTTCATTTTGCTCCATAATGTGAACAGTGAAAATGTGTACAGTTTCTAAGGTTAAACCACTGGATATTTGATATATACATACACACACTACCTATATACTACTATAATCTCCTTTGAACAGCTGATATTGAGATGTGTCTCCTACTTACACTCTGTAAATCCTTCATAACGGCTCTAATCTGAGGCTCTAACGGCTCTAATCTGTTTGTTAATTGATGATTTCTGAGCCTGGTAACTCTAAATGAACTTCTCCTCTCCTACTGTAAGTTTTGGTTTTCCTTTCCTGGGAAGGTTTTCATAAGAGCCAGTTTCCTCCCCATGGTGCTTGATGGGTTTTGCAAATACTCTTAAACACTGTTCTTGTAAGAACTGTTCAAGAACAGCTGACCTTCATGTCTTAAAATAACAACTGACTATTATTGTTGTTGCTGTTGTTGTCATTACTCAATTAAATAATGCCATATGTGTTGATTCAAAAAAATCCAGTATTGTTCTCCAATGGTGCAATGGTGTGTCCAAACATATAGCACACACACAAGTCACATTGAATGAAATATGACTAATACTTGGAAGAAGATGCTCATAAATAAAAGAACAAACTAGCATAATTACAAACCTAAGAATTGCCTTTAATACTTGGATGAAAATACTTTGCAATCCAGGAACTCCTGAAGTCTTAACACAATTTCCTCCCTCGAGATACTTTGCCAGGTCTTTACTGCAGCTGGCTTCAGCTGCTGCTTGTTTGTGGGTTCAGTTCTGTCTTTCTGCCTGTAGTTTTGTCTTTAGTAAGTGAAAAACTCTACTGGGTTGAAATCAGGTTACCGACTTGGCCAGTGAAGAATATTCCATTTCTCTGCTTTGGGTAGCTTTCACTATATGTTTTGGCTAATTTTTCATCTGCAATATAAAGCGGTGTCCTATCAGTTTTGCAGCATTGGGCTGAATCTGAGCATGGAGTCCTGCCGTAAACAATTCAGAGTTTATCCCACTGCTTTTATCAGCAGGTCAGTTTGTCAGTAAACACCAGTGACCTGGTTCCATTGGCAGCCATACACACTTATAGCACAGGGAGAACCTTCAAATTCCATGCACACAGAGATGGGAATTGAACTTTGCCAGGAATTGAACCCAAACTCTGGAGGTGCAAGGTGACAGTGCTAACCACTACACCACCATGCCACCTCCAATAGATACAGCATGCTTTTATTTGACACTAGAGTTCAATAAAGGGGTATTGGTAATCTACAATACATAATCTTTTCCTTTTATTTAGGTTACACCAATTTGCCTCCTTATTTCAACCATATACTGTTCAGTACACAGTGAAACAAAACAACACTCTTCGTGGACCAGGGTGCTAGATACATACAAAATAAAATTTACAACATAATTTAACAAAAACTAGCTAACTAAGGCAATTGATCAGCTGACTATCTACGACAAAACAAATTAACACCAGAATTTAACAAAATTACCTAAGTATTATACAAAAGACAGCAAAAGACAAATGTCAAGTGCACATGCAAATGTGCAAACAAGAACAACAGCACGATAAAATGCAATACTCTGTGGTCAGTGTGTTACTGGGTGTCCATTATTGTAGGTTCGTATCTACATCATGGGACAATTGGCTGACCTCCTCACTCAAAAGGAAGTGCCAAATCTGGTCGGACAGAATCATGTGATCCAGCTTTTCGCCAAGTAAAAGTGGTTTTGTGTGGGTGCTTTTTTAGAGGTTGCATTTAACACACTCACACACAGACACACACACACTCCAGCAACAAAAGTAACACTTGAGTGACACTATAAGAGCAAGCATCTTTTATAGTGTTCCTCAAATTGAGCAAGGCAAAAGTGCCAAAAAGTTTTGGACTGTGTTTGGCAACTGGAAAAAAAGAATGTGAGTCTCAAAGCTTTGTCAAAGTCTGTCAGTGGGTTCTACACAAGATTATGATAAAAAATGTTTTCATCCATGAATCAGGTACCACATGGGTCCAGGAAATAGTGGATCTGCTGCTGCACAGCGGAGATGCTGAGATTTGCAAGAGAGCTCCAACTCCTATACGGGTCCCATTTCTGGAGATCACTTCTCCTCCTCCAATTCCATCAGGTAAAAATAGTTTGCACAAAATGCAACTGAACTCTGGTATCATGAAGCTCATGGTGTATAATTAATCACTGTGAGACAGAAATTTTTCAGATACATAATATGGCCAAATGTACTCTGTATGTGATCACCTGACCGTTACACCCATATGTGGGCCTTCCTGATATTGTTAAATCAAAGTATGGTTAGTTCCCTTCATTGGAACTAAGGGGCCCAACCCTGTTCTAGTATGATAATTCCCCTGTGCATGCAACTATGTCCATATATGGGTTACCAAGGCTAATGTTAAGTAGCTAGTACCCTACACAGAGCCATGACCTCAAGTACCACCAAATATCTCACTTGTAGTTGCATGGGCAATTCCCCACAACAAAGATGATCATAACAGCTAATGTGGGACTATATCTGAAGTCATTTAACCAGCACATGTAAGTATGATGGACAGGTGTCCACATACAAGGTGACACAGAATAACGGGAATTTTTATTTTTTTCGTACAGGAGGACGCCATCTAAAGGACGTATTTTTAAAAAAATGATAAATGCCATCAATGTTTTGTAAATGGCAAGTTTTAGGTTTCAATTACTATGAATAAAAAAAAATTCTTTTATCACTTCTAGTTTTATTTGATTGTAAAAAAGTTCCCATTTTTTGTGTCACCTTGTACATTTGGTCATATAGTGTTTCAGTGGACCCAAACATTCCTGATCATTGTGGTGGAAATCCTGCCTTACCACACACATTTAGTTATTTTAATTAATCCTGGTGTTTAAACGACATGAATCCCCGTCCTTTCACACTTGATTGGGCATTTGAAATGAAGTAAAAAGCCTTCAAGGCGCCAGCGCTTATGCCTCTCCTAGATTCTCTGATGTCTTCCTCAAGAACAGAATCCTGCCGACTACGCCAAGAATTGTGGTTGAAATCTACCTGAGAACTATAAAAACAAGTAATTTATACGCTGGGCAAGAGCAAAGTAACAAAGGTTTTATTAGACCAGTCTCATAGAGGAAAAAGATGCAGCATGGAGAAAGGTAATTTCTTTCTCTCTGCCGTTCCATTTTATACAGAAACTTCTCTGCTAACATAATCTGCGCCCAGTACATGATGTTCCTGCTTTCAAGGAGCTGATTTTCTTTATCTGACGTTGACCAGATGTCTTCACCTTATCTTTCAGTGGCAACTACACTCAGTTTGTTTCTATTCTATCCATGGCCTTGTCTTTCTACAATCCAACAGGCCAATCTGAAAGCTTCTACAGTCTGCGTGGCAAAATAATAAATATATCAGAAATAATACATGACGATAATACATCATCTCTCTAATATCATTTACAAATGTCTGTCAGAACGTGCTGAAATCTGACTTTTTGCCTGTCGGATTTCCAGGGCTGGACCTAATAAACGCAATGAAACCTCCCAGATTCATAAAGACGCATTTACCCATACAGCTGGTGCCTGAAGGATTCTGGGAAAATAAATGCAAAGTGAGTTTTAATATTGAATTTCATGTTGCACATGTATATGTAAAAGAAATTTAAATATATGTAAAAAATGTTTTACAATGGACCCAATGAACCAAAATTTTAGCTGGATTTTGCCGTTTTGGCATACGAACGGTCAAGCCGGTCGTGCATACTTCCAGTAGCCAATCGAAACAAGTTTTATTCGGCTACTGGAAGTACGCACATCCGGCTTGATTGTTCGACTTGATGTTTACATCAGTGGAAAGCCAAGCGAAGCGTAAACAAAAGAAAGGTTTCTTTTGTTTAAGATTTCGTGAAGACACCATGGACACCATGGGTCCCAGTGATGTTTGTAATGCTGAAATTAATGAATTAACCTGAGATTACACAAACACAGGACTTTTATTTAATCTACTAGTGTTAACAAAACAAACAAACAAACAACACTCAGTGTACTACAGTATACACTATCCTTTGATACTGTCCCAGTAGTGATTAATCCAGTGTATTCCCAAAGTGACAGAAGGATACAGTGCCCGAAAAAAATGTCTGCTAGTCTTATGCATATGAACAACAATTGAGCTTTGGCATTTGTGTATTTGCACCCTTGCATTAAACATGGTTAGCTGACCTTCTTGCATCACCAGGATTCCCCTTGTAATTTGGGGAGAAAGTCTCACAAGAGGGAAAACATGGGACCAAATCACAACTGGTGGGGCAATACATCATATGAGAAAGATTATAAAGTGTAATCCATGTTAAAAAAAAAAAAAAAAAAAGGATTGGCACCTTAATAAAAAACACATTATGTGGCTGTGCTACATATTATCAAGGATGGCATCAAGGAGAGAATTTTAGTTTCGTTTTTAAAGCAGCCGGTGCCAAGACGAATCATAAATTAATGTTAAGTGAGGTTTAGTTGAACGGGTTATCTGCATTTATATTATTTCCTACGGGAAAATATATTTCGCAATACAAAATTTTGCCCTAAGCACTCACCTCCAGGAATGGACTACATTTGTACATACTTTTAAAGACTGCCAGAGACTTAGATATACGGACATCTAGAGGAAGTTCACTCCACCACCATGTTCATGCCAGAACAGAAAAGAGTCTAGGTGAATGTCTTCTTCCATTCCTCCTGAGAGATGGTGGGGCTAGCCAAGCAGTGCTGGGGGATTAGAGAGAATGTGGTGTGGTGTAGGTGTGGAGCGGAACTACAGTGCAGGGAGTGGAAAAGCAGGGTGGTGTGGGACAACTTAGGAAGTTTGAAGACAATAAGTGTAGCTGCATTCTTGATCAGCTGCAGAGGACAAAAGATGAACAGAGGCAGACCTGCCAGGAGTGAGTTGCAGTAGCTCAGTCTTGAAATAACAAGGGACTGAACAAGCACCTGAGTAACCAGTGAAGAAAGAAATGGGCGAATTCTTATGATGTTGTAAAGAAGAAATCAACAAGAGCTAGTAAGGTTAGCAATGTGTGGGGAAAGTGACCGTTGACAGTTACCCCAAGGTTGCAAGCAGTGGCTGAAGGGGTGTTCCCTCTTCAAGGACCGCATTGTGTTTGCGTGTGTGTGTGTGTGCAAGCGAATATACAAACAAAAGAAAGAAAGTGTTAGATAACTCACCAATATGGCAGAGTTTGTTAAGAGATGTGTGCCTCCGTGTGACAGATCTCTTTCGGAGGGTGATCTCTACAGTTTCTGTTTTGAGTGTTTGGGGGAAGAGCACGCTCTCCTCGGAGGGAGAGTGTGAGCGCTGTGATCTCCTCCATATTAAGGTGCTTCGTGCGCGGCTCGCCTTCTTTAAAGAGAAACCGCAAGCCGCGGCACATTCGTGGAGTTCACCTGCCGATCTGGCAGACGCACATGAGACGGAATCCCCCCTTTCTCTCGCGTTCTCGCCGGATCAGGAAGTTTTAGCGTCCACCTTTCAAGCGCGCTCCAGCGCTTCTTGTGAATGGGCAGAAGAGACTTCTTCCTTGCTTCCGCGGAAATGGAGATAGCCACCTCAAAGCGCTCCTCTAATGATAATCGCTGGCCGCAAAAAAAATTATAAATCCCCCAACCGCTTAAAGTTAGATGACAGGTTTCTGGCGGTTGGCCAGGGGAGGGGCCTCAACGACGGTCCCTCCCCTTCTTTGGTGACCTCCATGACATCCTCCCTGAAAAAGCCCACACGCCCCACCAAGCCGTGTAGACTAACATCTTCGTAGGTACAAAGCACTGTAAATAGAGGCTACAGGATTCCTTTTGCACATTGTCCCCCGCGTTTCAATGGCGTGGTCTCGACTTCCATGAAACCGGAACGAGCACATTTGCTGACTCGGCAATTACAGTCTTTGCTGGAAAAAGGGGCCATAGAACATGTTCCCCTGCCAGACAGTGACCCAGGCTATTAAAGTCAGTATTTCCTGGTTTCCAAGAGAGACGGGGGGGGGTTGCGTCCATTTTTACATCTTCGTGGGCTGAACATCAAAATGTTGACAGCCAAAATGATTGTTTCTCAAATCCAACCAGAGAATTGGTTTGTGACAATTGACCTGAAGGACGCATGTTTTCATATAGAAATATTGCCACAACACAGGAAGTTCCTGAGGTTTGCTTTCGGGGGCGAACCTTACCAGTATCGGGTCCTTCCATTTGGCCTAGCCCTGTCACCCCGCACATATATAGAATGCACAGATGTAGCTCTGGCTCTATGATTCCAGGGCATCCGTATTCTAAATTATATAGACTACTGGCTGATCCTGGCTCAGTCTTAGGGGTGCGGTCTTGGATGGCCGTCCAGCCCAAGGGATCTGGAGAGGTCATCTTCTCGCGTGGCACATCAATTGTCTCGAAATGATGGCTCTATTTCTGG
>JAOVVB010167871.1:0-11497 GCA_028570985.1 Heterobranchus longifilis | reverse complement strand
CCCTCTCTCTCTTTCTCTCCCCCTCTCTCTCTCCCTCTCCTCTCTCCCCCCCCCATGTGTTGTGGGGGTCCTGTGTGGAGGATGTATATTTTATGTGCGGCTCTGGAGGCTTTTACCATTAATTATAGAGAAACACTAAGCTCTCCATTTGCTGGACAGATGTTATTTTTTACTTAAGGAGAGAGAGGGGACTGATCCATAATTCAGAGGTAATCTCGCTCACAGAGAACAAATAAATAAATGAATAAATAAATAAAGCAAAAGCAAAAACCACAAACATTTCGTCCTGCGTGCTCAGACATGTAACGCCACGGCCGACACACACACACACACACACACACACACACACACACACACACACAGATTTCCTCTGTTCGGCCTTTAAGTGCCTTCCATGTAATAAATATGGAACAGCTGCTTTATCATTTCATTTTTTATTTAATCTGCTTCTCCCAAAGTATTTCACAAAAACACACACACACACACACACGCGGCTTTTTTTTTTTTTAGCTTCAGAACAATAGATGTGTAAGTTTTTCAAAGCTGAAATATTTGGTTAAAAAAATCAGGATAATAATGATTTTAATAATAATAATAATAATAATAATAATAATAATAATAATAATAAGATGTTGACTAATTACAGAGCAGAAATTAAACAAAACACTTAAAATCCGAGGTGCATCCTCACAAACTCATGTTGTGCTGCTGAAATGATAGAAAATTAATTTACAACTTTTTACTTTTTACAACCACACAACATACGAAAGGAAAAAAAACAGAAAACAGAAAAGTTAAAAAGAAAAAAAACGGGGAAACCTTACGTAGACATACTGACAAACAATCAGTTTGGCTAAATGTTTATTTTATTGTGATGGGTCACAGAGACATAAAAATATACAAAATGATGAATAAGCGTGACTTATATATGACTATATTTCAACAGGGTTATTTCAGCTTTTTCAACCTAAACCAAAAACTTCCAGACTCGTGAAGTATTTATCATTACATCTAAACTGTGCTGCTTTTCTCTGTTTTATATCAGTGAAAACTCTTAAATCTTAAATCTGAAATGCCATGTTTCCTACTTTAACAGAAACTTTTTAATTATGGTTGTGAAAATACCTCGAATGTATGGTCAGAATACTTTTTATAAAAGTGTTTTTACATGAATTTGCAGTTGAAAACGACAGTGAAATCACAGCAGCTGTGATGGAGACGAACGCCACAAACCTGAAAACAGAAAACATCATATTTATATAATATTTATACAAAAACATCGCTGCTACTGCGTGTACTGCATGTGATGTACTTGTACGCAGTGTTGGGAAGGTTACTTTTGAAATGTAATAGATTACAGATTACTTGTTAAAAGAATGCAATATGTAACCAGTTACATTCAGTTACCTTTTGATTACTTTCAATGTTTTTTGGGGAATAAAACTCAAAAGTTGTGAAAACATGAATTTAAAGCAGAGAGTGTAGAGAGTTGTAGTGTGGTTGTCCACAAATACACCAAAAGAAAACGTTCCTGCACGGAGAAAAGATGCACTTATATTCTACGTATACGTTTATTTTCCCCCGAAAATAATATATTCAGATGTAACTGCTTAGTAATCCCCAACATTTAGATTAGTAACTGTAATTTAATTGCATATTTTGATTACAGTTACATTTATTTTGTAATTAGTTACAGTAATAGGTATAGGTGTAAGTATACAGCATCCCAGTTACAATCTGACGACACATCGCTTAATTACTTTTAGAAAAAACTATTTATAATAATTTAGGATTCTGCAGTTACATCATTGTAATTGAATTGAAGAGCAGATTTTGCACGTGCAAACTAAAGACACATTTCTGCCTTTTTGCACACAAAAAAAGTAATAAAGTATTTTATATTTCTATAAACTTGGATTGAGCAAAAATACATTGAAAAGAACAAAACAATGAACGTCTTAATTATAAATGTGTAACATCCAGTGATACTATATGTGAACAGCTGCCGTGTATGCACACAAAAACATAAACACGTCTTCTGCAGGGACCCAGATGTGCAGTGAACAGCTGCTGCGTTTATTGATTAGTGATTGAAAAATGATTGGCTGTGGAAAGTAAACACAGAAGCACTCAGACAGTCATCAGGGAAACACACACGTCATTAAATTTACAGCTCTGTTAGTGCGTGCACACACACACACACACACACACACACACACACACACACACACACACACACACACAGTGCATGAGTCAGTGACTCTGGAGAGTTGCAGCAGGTTGTTTACTGTTTGATGTTGATGTTCAGATATGAATGAGGAGGTTTTTTTCTGCATGTATGTAAAGATATTCAGGCAGTTCTCAGTGAAGAGACAGAGTGACCTCCAGTGGTCCACACATGTCAGGACATTCACATTTATAGTGCTTCATTATTCACGTTTATTTAATGTATGCATTGAAAAATACTCCAAAATTATCCAAAAGAGTCATTAGAGATGGCAGAGAAAGGCTTGACCTCTGACCTCTTAAACTCACAGTCACAGAAAATCTGTATTTTATCATCATCACTGAAAAAGTTCACACATCACAAAACACTGAAGTCTTTGTATTAGTTTATTTAATGTTGAATTCACCTGTAGTAAATGAGATATTGTGTTGTGTTGTATGACACGTGTAGACTGAAACCTTGTTAGAATGATAATTTTTATAATGTCATTATATGTTACCATGATAATATGAGTGACAAAATATGTGGTATATGCTGTTCTTTGTTTTTCTTCTTATTTACAAAACAACACAAAAAAGTAACTATTTCAAAGAAACATGATAGAAATAACAAATATATGTAGAGAAACTCCTCCTAATTTTTGTTTTATGTTATATACATACTTTGGATATATACTAGTTGCTTTAAAAGTGTCAGCTAAATAAATGTAATGTCTAATGTGCAATAAAGGTAGGCTACAGTATGTGTAAAAGAACCATACATGTAGGCTACCTGTTCTAGACTTGATATTGTACATACTTTCCTTTATTACTCTTTATTTGCACTGTATATATTTGCACTTTGTAGCCTACAGTTTCCCTCTGGATAAATACATTTTTATCTTATCATCTTTTTTTTAAATTCCATTTTAGTATGTTTTGTATTCATGATAAAAATAAAAATAATTAAAACGTGACGTTACAGTACTAACGAATGAAAATAACGAAATATTTTATCATTTTTGTATGGCCGGAACCAATGTTTGAAGG
Organism: Heterobranchus longifilis; assembly: GCA_028570985.1. NCBI lineage: Eukaryota > Metazoa > Chordata > Actinopteri > Siluriformes > Clariidae > Heterobranchus > Heterobranchus longifilis. Next base: position 8,242 of record JAOVVB010167871.1, on the reverse strand, counting down.
CTGTTCCCCGTCGGAGCACTATAAATGTTGCACGGCAGCGATGAACAGATGGCGGCGGCCGTGGTACAGATGTCCTGTTTGTATCGGGGGATGTTAGCGGTCAGGGCCACCGGCATCAGGACGCTGATCCCCGGGCTGGTCCCGGCACATTTCCGAGCCTTCTCGGTGCGGAAGGAGCCGGAGCTGGAGGAGAACCCGTTCTTCAACAAATACCAGGACAAGATCCAGAAGCTCCGCAGGTTAGCAGGCTAACGTAGCTAACAGGCTAATATAGCTACCGGGCTAATATAGCTATCGGCTAACGTTGCTAACGGGCTAACGTAGCAAAAAGCTAGCGTACACAACACGGTATCTCCGTTAGATAAGTCTGATATTTGAAGAGTAATGTGCTTTTTGACGAGTGTAAATACTAATTCGCCTATCGCAAAACTATTTAATTTACTTTCTGATGAGCTAATGATGTATTCGGTTCACATTTAAACTACCAAACATTGTATGAATCGTATGAATGCTAACATACACGGCAGCTGGATTCTCGCGATAACACGAGATCACGCGATAATAGGTTATACTTCCCCGTTATCCTCATTTATCCTAATTTACTAACTTTCACCAATTTAAACACAACTAATGTTTGTAGGAATGTCAATTGTACGCCGAATTTATCACTAGACTGTTTTGATTCACGTGAGAGGATGGAGGGTTTTAACTTGAGGTCTCATTTTTAAAAGCGAATCCCTCCCCACTAACTATAATACATAATAAAAAAAAAAATATATATATTTATTTATTTATTTTTTATTATTATTATTATTATTATTTTTTTAATTATTATTTAATTTATGTATGTATGTTAACTTTGCAAATAGTAACTAAATTAGTAACTAAATCTTTGGCTTTTTTTTCTTGATTAATCATTTTCCACTACAGATTGTCAGAAAATAGTGAAAAATATATCTTACAAATTATTTTCGTCAGACCAAAAAAGTTCTGAACCCAAAGAGATTAAATTCCAAGTGGTTCAAAAATCACAAAACCTTGACATTTGAGAAGATAAGAACAGAACGTGTTTTGATTTTTGCTCTGTAAATGATTTAAACAATAATCGTTGAGTGTCAGAAATATATAAGGAGATTTTAACCTTTTGAAAGTTGCTGGTGTTTCACTGATTTGATGTCTGACTTGTTTTCAGCGTCAAACCACACGAGTATAAATCCCGAGTGGAGAAACGACATGAAGCCAAGAAGGAAGTGCTCGGAAACTCAAAGCAGGCGGAGTTCATCCGACTCATGGAGCAGGAGGTGGAGTATCACAGCACAGCACCTGGAGAATATTAGGAAATATCAAACTAATTCAAGTCATTTAAACTCAAGTTTTAAGCACTTATATTGTTTTGGGGAATCACAAGATCACTGATCCTTTGTAACTCTTTCATCAAACTTTTACCCAAAACTTTAACTTTAACCTGGTAACTGTGAGTCTGTTTTATTATCTGGATGACAGAATATGTTTCTGTGGTTTAATTGATTTGTGTTCTTTGCAGTTGGAGAAAAGAGACAAGATGGCCGCCGGCGATGGAGCATCAGGAGGTTTTACAAAGAACAAGGTGAGCAGTTTAATCATCTTACGTTATATTGCTTTTATTTCACTTTAAATTCATTCTGTTTTTATTGTTATATTTACCGCTGCTCCTGATTATTTTCTTAATTGATTTTTATTTTTATGTAATTAAATTTACTCAATAAATAAAGTAATTACAGATGCCTCGACACAACTCATCAAGTCAGAAATTATTTCCTTAAATTGCAATTTTTTTTTTCACCACAAAGATATTAATGATATGAAACAGAGATGAGCATAAAAATGTCACATTTTGAAAAGCTGAAACTCGAATGATGAACCAGAATTGTCACATTAATTTCACTAATTGATTAATCAATTAATTGATTTTGGTATGATTTTTGTCGTTCTGTGGCGTCGTGTCAGATGTGTTGCTGCTGTCACCGTATGAACAATCGAAAAACATTATTTATTTATTAAAATAAAATTAAAAATGGTTTCAATTATAACAGTGTTTGTTCACCCAGAAAACAGTAACTGATAATAATTGTGTAGTACAGTGTACTGTGGTATTTTCTGAGGTGGTTGTCGTACTGTGAAAACCTCGTTTCTGCGTATTTGATCACAATCTTTGTCTGCAAACCAACGTTTAATTTTAATTTTTTCTACGTTTTAGTTGTTTTCCAGGTGGCTTTTCCAGTGTAAAATAAAGTAAATAAAGGAAATCTGAAATCTGGGCTCCATCCTGAATCTGATCTGTTGTTGTTGTTGTTGTTGTTGTTTAGACGCTGGGCTCCATCCTGAATCTGATCTGTTGTTGTTGTTTAGACGCTGGGCTCCATCCTGAATCTGATCTGTTGTTGTTGTTGTTGTTTAGACGCTGGGCTCCATCCTGAATCTGGAGATGTTGGCAGACATGTCGGGAGAAGAGGTCGCAGAGGTCAGTCTGCCTCCGTCAGCGTCTCTGACGTCACATCGTTTCCTCTGCTGGTTCTTTATTTTGACCTTTTGTGTTTTTCTCGCAGCTTTGGATGAAATATTATTCAACCAAAGACACGATCAGCGCCGTGATCCCGGTGAGTTAAAACATCTCCCAGCATTTCATATCTATTATTTACTGTTGTCATTTACGTCTTTTTATTTATTTAATTTATTTTCCATGTTTGGGTCGAATCAACAAAATTAGATTCTTGTCTCGAACAATAATTCCTCATTTTATTTAGTTTATTAAAGTTCTGTTTTGTGCTCCTGTGTTTGTTTTAGTCTTTTTTTAACATAAAGTTAAATCTACTCTGCAGTTTGTCCCTGAGTGATGGAACAAGTGATTAGTTCTTGTTTCTAATCCAGAATCAAATATTATTCTCTTTATGTTTTTGTTTGAAAAGAGTCCTGACGTGTTGAAGCGTTTAGTTTTTTTAATTTATTGGTTCAGATTATTCGTGCTCATTTCATCCTACATGTTGTTTTTTTCCTGTAGTTACATTTATGTTGTTTCACTCTTTTCTTTGAACCATTCATTGTATTTATATTTATGTTTTGCTTTTGATATTCCACACAGTTTATAAGATGTTGTGCAGCTGCACACTGAAGCTTGTAAATTTAATATTTTTTGATAAAGAGACAGTTTTTATAGATTCAACAATGAACACACTCAACTCAACGCACATGTCTAGTAATGATCTAATAATGATTTAATAATAATTTAATAACCTGTCTCCTCATATTACAGACGCAGATGTACGAGGTGATTCTGAGCAGATCTAAGTCGTGCCCGATGGTAAGATCACTGAAACATGTTGATGAAAAACTGCAGAAACTAAACTGGATTATCAGTCATTTAGAGACGGGACAATAATGGATTTTATTGTGGATCGCAATAAAAAACACAATAAGCTGATCGTGGTGAATTTCCATTATTGTGATAATCGTGAATATCCTCACAAATTAACTGCAGTTTACTACAGTGTGTTATCAATGTAGGACACTAAAAATATCTGTTTCTTTAAAAAATTGCAATGTTTTGATAAAAAAACTCACAAATTTATGAGAAAAAAGTTTTAATATTTTGAGAAAAAAACTAACAATTTAATGTGAAAAAAGTTGCAATGTTTTCAATTTAAAAAAGTTGTAATGTATGAAGAAAAAAAAACAATTTTCTGAGTAAAAACGTAATGTTTTAATAAAAAAGTCATAATGTTTTGAGAAAAAAGTCCCAACAAATTCAAATGTAAGGTAAAGTGATTCCAGTGTGTTTTAAGAGTAAAACATATTTCGTTGATAATATCGTGAGTTGCGATGGTTTTGGATAATGGTGACATGAAATGATCATATCGTCATTATAATAAAAAGTGTTATTTTGTGAGTCAGTGATTGTGCTCCGCAGCAGTTTAAGCTCCGCCCCTCTCTGTCCTCAGTTCCTGTACGCGCTGCCTCAGAGGGAGGGCTACGAGTTCTTCGTGGGTCAGTGGTCCGGACACCAGCTCCACTTCACCTCGCTCATCAACGTCCAGGTAACGACGTCACGCGACGCCTTCAGGTGCTGCTGGGAAAATCTGCAACCCTGTGGATCACATGTTCACTGAACTCCAGCAGCTCTGAGCTTAAAATAACTAAATACAGTAAAAAGACGCTTCATCTTCTGTGTTTGTGAGTGAACTTAAAGACCGACTGTTAAACATGAGAAAATCTCTCACGACTTTTATCTACATTCAAGATTCATTTATTGTTACATCTCAAGTATAATGTCGTGCACACACCGGCCAAGAATACATTAATTTGTGCGAATTAATTACATATAAAGTCAATGTAAAGACTCGATTAGACGTGAGTTTCGGTCAGGCGGCACGATGCAAATGATGCGGTGTGATGATGCGAATCTGAAGTTCGGCGGCGAGTCAAAACAAAAGATTCCAGCGTCCAAACTCACGAGAATTAAGAGAGTTGATTCTTTTATTCACACAACATAAGAGAGTGAAATTCTTTGTTTTTGTCTCCTCGACATTTCAGTTTAATTAACGTTGATTTCTGACATTAAGACAATAATTTTTTTGTATCAAGTTTTCTGAAATGTATTTAAATATGCAAATGAGGCATTATCTAATGTTAACCTTTGGTGAATTTAGGAGAAATCTACAGACACAAACAAACAAATTTTATAAAATAAACACATAAATGTGTATTTTGGAGGTTTTCTTTTGAAAAAAGACACGTTATGGAAGTAAAATATCCCAAAATGATGTTTTGCCTGCAGCGCCTCTTTAAATCAGCAGAATATTTAATAAATGATTAGATTTTCTTCTCTGTGTTATCTGGAGTTAATCCCAGTTTGTCTCTGTCGTCGTGCAGACGCTGGGCGAGAACGCTCCCAGTCAGCTGATCCTCTACCACTACCCAGACCTGCAGGAGGAGAAGGGCCTGGTCCTCATGACGGCAGAGCTCGACCCCAAGTTCATCGTAAGTCCTTCAGCTGCACATTTACAGACAACATGAAGAAACATTAAAAGGCCCACATGCAGGGGTGTTATTCAGGGCTCAGATCCTCCCCTGGGACTTTTTAAAAAAGATCTCCCGACACATTTTAAAGTATGTAAAAATACTCTGCTGTTATTAACCCTCTGAGACCCACATTTTTGTCTCTTTTCAGGAGGAAGCAGGTTGTGTTTAAGGGGATAATTTTGAAGGTTTAGAGTGTATAAATGATCTAAGTATGACCATGCAAATGTTCTATTATGCCTCATAAATTCTTGCAGCAATGTTGGGGTTAATATCATCTGTTACACAGATTTGACGCACAATTTTAACCTTTTTTGACAACTCGAGAATTTATCAAAATTGTCAAAAGTTCCTCCAAAATACCTCATTAAGACACCCAGACTTTGAGGAACAGCAAAGAAAAATTCATGCTGTGATTTAGTTCCACAAACTTTTGACATTTTGGAGATTTCTGCAATAATTGCATTTTTCGGTGATTGGATGACGAGCACTTGTTCTGGAAACTGCTCAGAAACTCTCTTATTGTGAATATATGTGCAACATATTTGCACTGCATGAGGAAAACTGCAGGTTTTTGCCCCAAACTTGATGGGATTATCATAAAGTCTGCATGTCTGTAAAGGGGAGACTTGTGGGTACCCATAGAACCCAGTTTCATTCAGATATCTGGAGGTCAGAGGTCAAGGGACCCCTTTGAAAATGGCCATGCCAGAAAAAGAGAAGCTCTGATGTTTCAGACCTGGACGACAACACCGACTGATATACTGAGAGACATCTGGTCTGTGCCTCCTCTCCTCAGACCGTGCACCAGGCTCAGTGTCTGGCCAATCAGGTGCAGCTGTTCTACGGCACGCAGAGGCAGGAGACGTACCGATTGGTGGAGACGTTTAACCACCGGCCCGCGGACTTCAGACACATGTCGGTGATCGCGGAGCTGGAGCAGAGCGGCCTGGGCTCGGCGGTCGCCACCGGAGGATCGTAGGGAGACCCGAGACCTGGACTCAAGTCAGAAACTGTTTATTTAAAGTCACAGATGCAGGCGTGTGATGCTTTTCTCTGCACTTTCCACGAGGATACACTGAAGTCTGCAGCGGTGGCTCTGATTTAGACAAAATAATTGAAAGGAGCGTCAGTACTTCTCATGAACTCTGCGGGGGACTCTGCTGCTGCTCGTTACGTCTGTAACAGGAGAATAATGTGATATTAATCAGTTCTATGATAAATACATCCTTCATTATTAGACTGGACTTTACCTCAGTAGATATCCCTGAAAACTAATATAATGTTTAATAAATCACCTTCAAAAACCTCAAAATCTTTGAATCTGAATCTGTGCTTTTTTTTGTATTTAGATTTTGTCTGCAGCTGCAGAACTGCAGGCTGACTCCAGGTGAGCCGTGATTTCTTCTTTTTTTAAACTCTTCTTCTCGTGTTGCTGAAATAATATCTGCTCAAAACTCTTAAAACGGCACCAAAACTTTTACATTTTGATTTGTTGGGACTTTTTTCTCAAAACATTGACTTTTTTCTCTAAATATTACGACTTTTTTCTCATAAAATTGACTTTTTTTCTTGAAACATTGCAACTTTTTTCTCAGAAAATTGTGACTTTTTCTTGAAACATTACAACTTTTTATTTATAAAGCATCACAGATAGTAAACTGTAGTCAATTTGTGAGGATATTCATGATTATCCTGATGATGGAAATTCACCCTTTTATATCTCTGCTCATGTTGTGCAACTATTTAACAATATACGCCAAGAAATCTACAAAAATTACTCTCCCACACTACCTTTAAAAACTACACCTTTAAATCTACACACTACCTTTAAAAACTACATGCAGTACCTTTAAAACTACACACTACCTTTAAATCTACACACTGTACCTTTACCAAAGGGCTCTAAAGTGAGAAGCATGCAAACGTCTTTAAAGGACATACACACGTATGTTCCATGCAGCCTTAATGGGTTAAAGGATCATTTCACTTTATTACAACTTATTTCCATTATTTCTGTAATCCTAATTGTACTCAGTAATTTAGTTACTGTAGTAACTTATTTCCTGCTCCATCGAGCTTCTTTGTAGCGATGTCGCTGAGAGTCCAGATCTCAGCTGTAATGTACTGATGCTGCCACTGGGGGGCGTCAGAGTTTTATGTCTTCTGTAAGAGAGTCCTGAGGTTTTCAGAGTCTGAGTGAATCCAGATCCTCGATGTGCCGGGTCCAGGACCACGTCGCTCTCTCTGGAGGTATGTTTACCAGACCTTTTGTAGCAACTTACAATATTTGTACGTTTGTTTTTATTTCTGTATGTTTACATTTTATATTTGTTTCTGCAGCAGGAGGAGGAAGAGGAGGAGGAAGAAGAGGAGGAGGAGGAGGAAGAGGAAGAAGTCTCTGAGCCTCCATCATCATCTGTTATTGTGGCAGCAGAGAGGAAAACCTTCATCACCTGCACGTCTACCAGCTCCACTCAAAGGTAACAATATCTTCATATTCACAAGAATTATCAGAGTTATCAGGTTTAATTATGGCAAAAATAATAATCACCATTATTTTGGTCAATATTGAGATCACGATTATTTAACACGATTACTCATTCACTTTGGAAACATCATGCATTTTTAAATAATATATCATATATAAATATATGTTAAAAAAACTTGTCTGTAACCGTGGATGTTTTTTAAATATAATTCAACTGAAAAATAAAAAAATAAAAATGTTAAAAAAAAGAGCTAAATAAATAATATCATACATAAATATGTTTAAAAATGTATTTATAACAGTGGACTTTCTTGAATTTTAAATATAATTCAACTGAAAAATAAAAAAATAAATGTTAAAAAAAGAGCTAAATAAATAATATATCATACATAAATATATGTTAAATTTTTTTTTTTTTTAATTTATAACAGTGGATTTTCTTGAATTTTAAATATAATTCAACTGAAATATAAAACAATAAAAAATAATACAAATGCAGCTGACAGTCGTTCATTATTCACTTTTATTGTATTTATACATGAAAAAAAAATACTGTGCAAATCCCCAAATACAATCATTAAGGGATGGTCAGATATTCAGTCAACAATTATTCCTCTTCACAATATTTACACACACACACACACACACACACACACACACACACACACACACACACACACACACACACACACACACACA
>JAOVVB010167862.1:0-11497 GCA_028570985.1 Heterobranchus longifilis | reverse complement strand
CACAGAAATGAATGAAATGCTGGGATATAGGCCAAATGTACACACACCCACACACACACCCACACACACACACACACACACACACACACACACACACACACACACACACACACATGGCGACCCATAAACCACTGTGCTACAACATATTTGATTACATTTATTTTTGTCTAATTCATTTTTATATATTATTTTTATATATTGAATATATGTTTAGCAGGTTGTCGAACAGTTAATCTTATTTATTTTGATCTAATTTAATTTTATTCATAATTTCTATATTATTTATCTAAATGTATATGTATTATTTATTTATTTCATTTTCTTTAAGTGTAATGAATGCATGATATTTCCAGAGTCAGTGAGTAATCATGTTGAATAATTGTGATCTCATAATTGACCAAAATAATCACAATTATGATTTTTGTCAGCCCTAATAGACGTGCAGCCGAGAAGTGTTTTTAAATCTGTGATGTGTATTTCTCAGAAATCACCAGTAACACAAAGGCACAGTGTTTTATTTGCCTGGATTCTGACATTTAACATCTAGTGATGTAATAAAATCTGCCATGTTGGCGGTCTTTACTGGCAAAACGGCTTGAATTTTTAACTTTGCAATAACAACTGACACATAAAGAGAGTGATGAAATGACTAGAAAGAGTTGTTGCGCCCATTGCTGGCCCACTCACTCCATGCGTCTCTCCTGCTTTCTTTCTTTAGTCTCGCTCTTGTTTGTGTGTGTGTTAAATGGAGTAAATGGAGTCATTTCAGTACACTGATTCCAATGAGGGAGTCTCTCCGTCATCCCCCCCGCCCTTCTCCTTCCCTCTCACACACTCTATTTGCAGGGTAAACGAGGGCTTATCCCGGGATAACACCATTATTTTCTGCCTACAGCCCACACATTGGATGCATTGAACTTTGACTGTCTGTCTGCTCAGCACTTTACGTAATGCAGTGGACCGCTATACATCTACACGCACGGCACGGCACGCACGCACGCACGCACGCACGCACGCACGCACGCACGCACGCACCGGCTGGTAATAAACATGGGGATGAACAGTGCATTTACTTTTAAAACTCTCCCATTGGAGAGATAGTTTGGGAAGGCCTGTTGAGCACAAAGTGGAAGAGAAACAGACTAATAAAGGGAAGAAAGCAAACGCAGCTACTGTACTGACGGTGTATTGAGAGAAGGTGTCTAACAGCCAACATGCAGCCATGATGTTTTTCTTTTTTTAACTCAGAAACCATAAAATGAGATTTGCAGTATTACAACTGAACCCCCATTAAGACATGTAAACAACATGACGACCTTAACAACAACAAGGTCACAGCATTTATATGATCGTAGCCACATGAGGTTTACTACTAAACATAAACTCTGACACTATGACTACACAAGCAGCATATTACTCATGGATTAGTCTCTGCAGTGTGGTTGTCAAAAGTATGGCTACTTCGCTCCTTTTTCGATACCACGTGTTTAAAAACGATACGATGTATACATTTGATAGTAACCGAAAATACCGAAGCTATAAAACAGATGTACAATCAGATTCCCAACACAAGGCTGCACAGATGAAACAATAAGCGCCAGCTGCCAGACACCTGACAGCTGACGACTCATTTAAAGTCCAGCTGGCTACTTTATTATATACATTTGAATTTAATGAATGAACAAATGAATGAATTATCTGCATTTACACTGCACTTTTTACAGCGATTAATTTATTCATGATTCAGTAGATTCAAATGATCTGAGACAAGTGATTCACGTTTTGTTATTTTAGAGTTATTTTTCGGTTTATTTCATTAATAATAATATTTTCTTCTTAATGTGACCATAATTTACTAAATGAACATTGTGCTGTATTGAAGAAGACTTGAAACTAGAGATTGAGAACATAAACTCATTAGGAAGTGAGAAGACATATGGATGCCTGGACAACTGGATGTATTTTAAGAGCCAGTGAAGTTGCCCCCTGCTGGTCATTAGAAAGAATGCAGGTTTAAGACACTTGCACATCGGCTTCACTATTCAGGCCCGGAAGCTCCGTCCATCTTTTTTATACAGTCTGTGGCCAAAATATGTAATTTAGTCAAGACACTCGCTGATTTATCCACATACAAATTTTACAGGCAGTTAGCACTTAACAAGTGTGAACTCTGACCCCTCCTTTCCCCTGTGTCTCTCTACTTCACCCATGTCTTCATTCACTCACTCCGATTTCAGCACTCATTCATCTGTCCGTCCATCCATCCACACACACCAGTTCTCCCTCCTCAGCGTAGGCCCTGACAGACAGGATGTCCTGGATCCACCCTGGTGCGACTGTTTCCTGGTAGTAAAGATCATAGACGTAGTCGTCGTCCTGCTCCCGGTGCTCCGCCCCCAGGCTCTCTCCAGTTATGCTCAGGCGCTCCCGCAGCATCTTGGTGCTGTTACACAGGACCACCTCTGGGTCTGAGGACAGGGTCTTTACAACAACAGAGCGGGAGAACTCATCACTACTGAGGCTATCAGCTTCAGCAATGTTGATTAATGCCTTCAATTATAACAGCTAACAAAGGCAGTTCACACACACACACACACACACACTATACAATAATGAGCTAAACAAATGAAAGAATTGATGGACTTATGTCACAAGCACACAGATCTATTCTTTGTATTCAAACAGTGTTTCAATTAACACGCTATTAAATATTTACTGCTGATTCTGTTGAAAGCCTTCAGTAACACACACAAAAAAAATGTTTGCGAAAACTACTTGGCAATAAAGCCGATTCTGATTTCTTTTTTTTTTTTAAATAAGTGTTAAATAGGTCAACATTCAGACAGCCATCACTGATATAGAGTGTTTTGTCAGTAACATGGGTCCTCTGTCACAGTAACAGTGATGTGATCTTGAACCTAAGGCAATTAAAACCTTTATAAAAGGCTGTTCATTGTAATAAAAGCAGTCTTTGAATCTGCATTTTGTTGCTTTGAAATTGAAAAAAACACTGTTATAGTATGTTTATATAATATTGGCAAGTGAAGAATGTGAGTTTGCACTCATAGAAGTACATTTCTATATAATATTATTTGAAGATATTTTTGTTACCATAAACATGCTCAGTGATGCATTATAGTGTCAGCTTTTAATACAAAAATGGAAGAAACATTACATTTCAGGTGTAAGTTAAGTTGTTCTTTCCAGATGACGCTACAGAATCGCTAATGAGATATGCAATATAAGTCTATTTATTAGTTGGTAATATTTTATTTTAGGATAATTAAGGTGGTAATTTCATTTTTGTCAGGATGGGAATTGGATTGTCAGAACTTTATAAATACAAATACTCTTATCAATACTGTCATTTGTTACTTTTGATTGCTATGCAAGAAAAAGAAGAAATTCAGAACAGGATTTACTGTTGAGCAGGTACTACTGGTGAAGAAATTCAGAACAGGATTTACTGTTGAGCAGGTACTACTGGTACAGGAGGGGCTGGTTAGTCACAGCCTCAAAGTCTGCACAAATCTTGGGACCAGATGGGACCAGGAGATGACTGTGGGTAGTCACGTTTCTGCAAATTTATGTTAGGCTTGTTTCGCAGGTTTTTGATAAATGCATTATACTGTCTCCCATACTGGCAGCATACAAGCATTTTTGTCAACTCAAGAAAAACGTGACCACGCTGTTTCATTCTACCATGTTAATTTGTTTTACTCCGACTGAAAAACTTTTTGAAAATCTATATATTAGGGTTGGGCAATTAGACGAATATATCGAATACCTACGGTGGCTGAGTACATCGCCGGTTACTCTTTATTGGGACAATAGTTATAATTTTATTTTGCTAATTTAATGATCTGCCTCAGAATAACGAGAGCCCCTGCACCACGGACAGGTGCTCAGGCAGCAGCGGGGGGACAGAGGGGAGAAACAGCGTTTAGAGCTGGCATATTTTCACATCTTATTCTGTGAATTAAGGATTTATTTCCACCAAACCAGAGTTGGTGATTGTTGGAACAGTGGAAAGATTAACAAAGATGGTTTTGGTGAGTTTTATTTGAGTTTGAATGACTTGTGTTCTATGATGAGTTACCAAGTCACTAAGTCTGGTGAAAGCCAGAAACTTGAATTCAGGAGGTTCTGTTTAATAACGTAAAATAAAGTGTACGAATATATCCTTCCTTGACAGTTTGTGAGTTTATTTTGTTTATTAGAGTGTGAGTTGCGCGAATGAAGCAAGTCAAAACAAAAGATCCCAGCGTCCAAACTTGCACAAAATTAAGCGAGTAGATTATTTTATTCGCACCAGGTCTGAACACAATATAATAGCTAGAAAAGAAGACTATTTGTGTGGTAATTGATTCATTTGCAGCCAAAATCCTAATAATACTCATCTCTAACCAGCTATGATAACACTCAACTCACCTTGCCAGAAGATTTGTCCTGGTCCTCTCCATCCTCATGGAGGAGATCAACCACCTGGATTGCACCAAGACCCAAACATTTGTCCTGCTCTTTCTCAGTTTCCTCTACGCCCTCAGAAGCTTCTGTCTGGGGGGTTTGCTGCTCAGTTGGATTTGACAGCCCTGTACGGTGGCTAGAGAGTATTCTGTAGCGTTCCTCCCTCCGGGTGCTCCACTTTGTGCTCCGTAGGTCCCCAATTATACGTTGTGAACTGGCAGCAGAGGGGCGCAGTGCGTGGGCCACGCGAGGCCGAGCCAAAGCCTGTCGCACCTGCGTCTGAAGAGGAGCATCCTGGTGAAGAGATGACAAAGGTGACAATCTATACTTTATCAATTAGTGGTGACTATTAAATTAAAATGCCAATTATTTTGATAATCGATTAATCGGTTTGAGTATTTTTTTTTTTATTATGCTCATTTTCAGGTTCACACTTGGATTTCGTGTTTCTACTAGAACATGTTTACATGCTTTAATGTTCAAAAAACACTTCTCATACTGCCCATGGCTGCTGCACCTGTATTCACCCTGTCTGACACGCTCCGTTTTAGTGCCTATCTTTTTCAGCCCCCTCCAATGTTTTTAGAATTTTGATGATATTTCATATTTTGTCATTACCTCACAAAGTTGATGAGCTACATTGCCAAATCTGTTTTGACAAATACTTTAATTTTCAATCGCAGTGCAGCCCAGTGCACTTTCCGTCCTGGGAGATGAGGAGAAAGCGACCGGTGCTGGGGACAATATAAACCTCCAAAAAACATCCCAAAACTGTATTTCAACCAGTGGACCTCTCTGCAACATAAATCCGTCCTGCAGTGTGTTCTGGCCGGCAAGCGCAGTGCCCTCCTCTGTATATGCAGCCTGTAAAGTGACCGACAGCTGCACACAGGATGAGACCATGGATGTGTAGACAGGAGGAGAGCGAGTGAAAGAGAGAGTGAGAGTATGTGTGTTGAGCTAATTATTTGCTTATTTGTGGTCTGATAAAAAATAAATTAAAGCCCAGTCTACTCTGATTGGTCAATGTTTCTGGGTCTTCTGCATCTGTGCTCTCAGTGTCTCTGCACTGTCCATCATTGCAGCTGGGGAATGACTGTAATGGATAAATAGCAGCACTTTCTACAGTGAAAAGTCACTAATAAAAGCCTCTAAAGCAAAAAACTACACAATTGAACATGTTCCAGCAGGAATATGATCCGAAATCTGGGAGAAATTAACAACATCGGTAACCAAGATTACAGGTTTCCCTGATGTTATCATGTAGCTACATGTACAGTGTACATAATGTAAATACTTGCAGTAACGTGACTTGAGCAGATGACCGTATAAATAAATATGTCAGGAGTTAATGTAAGCTTGGGCTGAGAGTAGAAAAAAACTGTGTTCAGAACGTCTGAAGCCTGAGGTTTTTGCTTATATTGATTATTTTACATACGTTTACAGTATTATTTGAAGCTTTGGCCACACTTAATATGAACATCTGACACTGAATCGTTATATATACGACAGAAAATACAGAAAAGCATAATAGGTCCCCTTTAAGAAAAAAAAGTAAAAATTATCTGATTCCAGCTTGTTAAATGTGAATATTTTCTCTTGCTTTAAAACATCTCACCACCCACAATTTCCTTTCAAAACCAATCCTCACTGCATCACTGAAAACAATGTCACAGTAAGCAGCAACAGTTAACGTTACATAAAAGGCAGGGAGAAAACAGTCAAATTCCCTTGTGATAACATAACGATAAAATGTAATATGGTAACGTTATATACCATAATGTGTTGTTACCAACTAAGCTAACGTTAATTAGCTTGCGTGATGGATGCCATTGTGTATTCAAATACATTGTGTTAAATCTGCGTCAGCTTTGTTTTTTGATGAAGTCATATCATTTCCGAGGCCTGCAAACACGTCACAACTAACGTTACGTTCAATATCAACAAAATGAGCTAACTTGCACAGGCTAATGTTGGCTAACAGCGTTGCGTAAACTAAGTATTATGCTAACTACAACTAGCACAGAAGATGCATTGTTTACCAACAACTACCATCGTTTTAAGGTGTTACATTCAGCTTGCTATCATCCAGTCAAATTTACTCCATCGGTACATTTGTACCGACGTGCTAACTAACGTTTATTACCACCGCCAGCTGCGTTGACGTTAGCCACCAGCGCTTTTAGCTAGCACCAGTGGGCCTCTCACCTGTGTCGCTACGGTCGCCACGAGTTTGAACACAGAGTTTTCCACCTCGGCTTCATTTGGCTCCGGTACCGTTTCACCGGAGCTCTGGGACGTCTCCGGCCGGATACGTTTGCACGCTAGCAACAACGCATCTGCGGGATCGGTCCCCCTTTTTCTCTTGACTCGCAGAATCGTCGTGTTCGGATCCATGTCGTCCCTCTCTGTCTGAGTGTGTCTGGCAGATAGCAGCAGATAGCATAGGAGGAGGGAAACTGGAGAGCTCCGCCTTTATTTCCGGGTACCACAAACGTCACATCACGGCGGATAATAATAATAATAATAATAATAATAATAATAATAATAATAATAATGTTATATTATTTAAGTTTATTGAATATTATTATTATTATTATTATTAGTAGTAGTAGTATTTATTTATTTTTTTAAATTCATATTCTTGATTCCCGGCACCATTATGTTTGTATATTTGTATGTGTTTTCAATAAAGATTAAAAGAAAAAAATAATTTAAAAAAATCTATATTTCCTTTAATTAATTACTCAACTAGTTAAGTGATTGCTATCTTCGCTTTTATCCATCAAAATATTATTTTGTGTGCTAATCCCCCCCCCCCTTAATATAATGAACTCATTTGGAGTCTGCCATCTTGATAATAAGTGGTTAATTATAACAAATAACATTTTTGCATCACAAAAAAAATGTGACTAATTAAATGTACAATCAAATGATGCTATTCAAAAGCTAAAATGATTATTCAATGTTGTAATAATAATTCTGTTTCATGATTGTTTTTTTTTAATGAAGGGGGGGGGGGGGTCTTCCAAAAGCCTTTTAAAGTTATTTAAAAAAAAATGTTTAAAAATGTGGTTTTGGTTTGTTGTCCAGTGTTTTTCTATATATTCCATCACACATCATTTGTTAATCTGTTAATAGCAATGAATTAATAAATTAAGTTATGATCTAAAGACAATATAATCAAGTAGAATTATTACTTTGCACATCAGGCCCATTCATTTTTTTTCTAAATCTATCAGAATTGGTAAACATTGGAGAATTTACTGTATGAGACTTATGGAACGTATTAGCCCAAATTTCGAACAATTTTAAACTACATTTTGTGTCCTCATTTGAGTGTCCTGTATCATCTGCTGAGTCAGCCACTGCAGCTCAGCCTTGATACCTTCATATTCTTTCAGTAGAACAATCACACATCTGGTCGGTCTTGCTGAACAACTGGTTTGATCATGCTTTGTACACATTGCTGGAGGGCTACAGTGGCTTTAGGGTTGGTGGTCACTATAAATACAGACAGGGAGTAGTCAAGTAACATGACCAGTTTAAGTGTATGACAAGGTGGAGCCTCACTGAAAAGAGTCACATCCCCCCAGTGTAAAGAGAGGTTTGTTTTATTAGAGTGACAGCTGGGCTGCAGTCAACACTAGTCCCCTTTTCTAAGAACAACTGAAACTTGGTTCTCCTGGCATTTTTTCCAAAATTGAATTCTTCAAGTTTTCAAGTTCTATACTTACACAGGTAAGTACAATTTCACTTTACTTGTATAAATAACTAACTTTAGCCCTCTGAGACCTTTTGGTTAGGCACCTATTCCAATGTATATATGTATATGTATAGCCTACATGAGTGTATAAGGGCTTAGAACATTATGATGGAAGTAAATGATGGCCTATGACATGCTCAATTGTGTCTCATACGTTGTAAGTAAGCGTTTTTGGGTTGATACCATTTGTTACACAGATGTGGTGCACAATTTAACCATTTTGACCACTTGAAAATGGTCAAAAGTACCTCTAAAATACCAAAGTAAGACACCAGGACCATGAGGAACACCATAGAAAAAGCCATGCTGTGATTTGAAAAAACGTTTGACATTTGGAGATACTATGGGGACTAACATGATTACACATGAATACAATTGGGCTCATTGAATCCACAAGAGCCTCAACTTTCCGGTGATACCCGATTTATGCAATTCCAAGACTGTATGCAGAAAATATTTAAATACAGCATTTTTAGAATAGGTGAAAATAACACAATTATACTGCATGACAGTAACTGCGTGGTTTTTGTCCCAAACTGCATGGGATTAGCACAAAGTGGGCATGTCTGAGCCCGCTATAGTCTCCTACAGACAGTGATGTCTGCCGAGATTGCCGGCACTCCCACAGGTCTCAGAGGGTTAACATATTTACATGGAACATTTTCCTTGACAAATGAACATTTCTGGAAGACAATCATTCCAAATGACTTATGAGGTGGACTTAAATGACTAATAATCCAACATTAATACTTTTCAAACAAGCGTTCAAGAATTTAGTACTGACGTTATTTCACATATTTTCCTTTGGTCTTAGTGTGTTTAAAATGTCAGCTGCCACCTGCCTGCTGTCAGAAGAGCACTTTCTGTGCTCCATCTGCCTGGATGTGTTCACCACTCCCGTCACCATACCGTGTGGACACAACTTCTGCAAAAACTGCATCACTGAAAACTGGAGAATCAACCGAAAGTGCCAGTGCCCCATGTGTAAAAAGCCCTTCGACGCAAGACCTGAGCTGCATGTCAATACTTTCATATCCGAGATGACTGCTCAGTTCCGACAGTCAGCCATAAAGAAAGCCTCAGAGGATGCAGAACCAGGAGAGGTTCCCTGTGACGCCTGCACCGGGATCAAACTGAAGGCCCTGAAGTCCTGCCTGGTGTGTCTGGCCTCGTACTGTGAGACTCACCTGGAGCAACATCAGACGCTGTCGGGCCTAAAAAGACATAAGCTCATTGAGCCTCTGGATAACCTAGAAGACAGGATGTGCGCAAAACATGATGAGCTCATGGAGCTGTTCTGCAAGACTGACCAGATGTGTGTTTGTCAGTTCTGTACGGAGTTGGACCATGCATCACATGAAGTCATCCCGCTGAAGGAAGAATGTGAAGGAAAGAGAACGGAGCTGGGGAAAATGGAGGCAGAATTTCAGCAGATGATCCAGGAGAGACGGCAGAAGATGAGGGAGTTCAGACAGTCGACAGAGCTTGGCAAGGAAACCGCAGACAAAGAGACAACAGATGGCGTTCGGGTCTTTGCTGCTCTGACACAATTTGTTGAGACAGGCCTGACTGAGCTTGTTAAAGAGATCGAAAAGAAGCAGAAAACCACAGCGAAACAAGCCAGGGACTTCATCAAAGAGTTGGATCGGGAGATCTCCGAGCTGACGAGGAGAAACGCTGAGGTGAAGCGGCTCTCACACTCAGACGATCACCTTCACCTCGTCCAAAGCTTCTCGTCTCTGAGTGCGTCTCTATCCACGAAGGACTGGACAGACGTCAACCTCCGTCAGCCATCATACGAGGGAACTGTGGCAAGAGCTGTGGCTCAACTCAAGGACACATTTGGCAAAGGGATGGAGAAACTCCTGGATGCTGAGCTGAAGAGGGTGCAGCGGTATGCAGTGGATGTGGCTCTTGATCCGGACACAGCACATCGTAAACTCATTCTATCTGGTGACAGGAAACAAGTAAATCACAGCGATGTGGAGCAGAACCTCCCAGACAATCCAGAGAGATTTTCATATTGTGTCATCGTCTTAGGGAAGCAGGGTTTCTCGTCTGGCAGATTCTACTACGAGGTCGAGGTTAAAGGCAAAACAAAATGGGATTTAGGAGTGGTCAGCGCGTCGGCCAACAGGAAAGGGCAAATCACATCAAGCCCGGAGGCTGGGTACTGGACTCTGCAGCTGAGGAATGGAAATGAGTATGTAGCTCTCAGCGAACCCGATGTGCTCCTCTCTCTGAAGTCGAGGCCTCAGAAGGTGGGAGTGTTTGTGGATTACGAAGAGGGTCTGGTCTCCTTTTATGATGTTGAAGCTGCAGATATGATCTACTCCTTCACTGGCTGCTCCTTCACCAACAAACTCTACCCATCCTTCAGTCCCTGTTTTAATGATGGCGGCGACAACTCTGCCCCTCTCAGGATCTCTGTTGTCCATAAAACTGATTGAAGCCCTATCAGATGAAGATGCTCCAAATGTGTTAATCCGATTTTAACCCTATAATGTTGTAGGTACCACCATATCTGAAATGTTCATTTGTGTGACTTTAAACTGTGCTTTGGAAGTGAAACTTCCTGTGGAAGTCAGTGAATGGACTCAATTACCCTCAGAGTCCTCAGTTCCTTCACAACTACACACAGACTGTAAACCCTCCAATCCGCAGGTAACATCAGGTTACCACATGACCTCTGACACTCTCTCCTTCCATCAAAACAGCTCTCTGCTGTTTTTCTGGCTCTCTGTATCTCTTCCTCCACAAGATGAGCAGAGGCTGCTCTTGCATCTTGGACTCGTGCTGGAGTGGGTCTCCTCTTCTCCTCAACACCGCTGTGCAGCTGAGCCTTCCGGCATACCGCCGCAGCTAGCGGCCCTGCCCCTGAGAGACTGTTAGCCCAGCAGCTAACAGCAACAAAGCAGCTATCAGCTACCATTAGCAACGAGCTAACAAAAGAGCCACGACGAAGCTACAGGCTAAGTTAGTATCGAGCTAACTGCCTCACTGAGCGCCCCCTTCGATAGGCACCAAGACAGAACCGACCACGTTTCCGTCCACAAAGATGAACTGTTGGTAACGTACACTGGGCCTTAACACGGTTGAGCATAATGACTGTTTATTTCTTTCAATGAATGTACATGTGTGTTATTGACAGTGTTGGGTAGAGTTACTTTGGAAAGTAACTTATTATATTACAACGTTACTGTCAATTAAAAGTAATTTGTTACGTTACTGCGTTACCTATGGATAAAAGTAACTCGTTAGAGT
>JAOVVB010167851.1:0-11497 GCA_028570985.1 Heterobranchus longifilis | reverse complement strand
GTATCTGCACTGCGCAGTTTAAGTAGACAGATTTTGTCTAAATGTTGCACTAGTCTGGGTTGCTATGTAAGCACTGTCGGCATAAAGCCTTCTGCCAGGAGGAGACCCTGGCTGGAGGAAGTCCCTCCTTCCTTCCGTGTGGTTCTCAAAGTCCCTTCTCTGCAGCCAATTGTGATTGTTTTAAATAAATATAAACAGGCCAGGAAGTTGTTTTCCACTATACCAGAGTGAAAGACATTCAATCCAGACCTGCCCCCCAGTGCGGACACAGCGCTGTTTGGCTCCGCGAGACTAATGTTGCACTAACCTGATATCCCACCAGACTACCCAGGGTACACTTCCGCTGCGTGGCAACCCATCGGGCAATACTGCTGGCCCCAATTTTGCGTGGTTGCGTGACCACAATGTTGCATGAGGAATTTTTGTCACTGTAGTGGTCCAGAATGTACTGTGGCACCTGGGTGGTCTTGCCACTGCCCGTGGCTCCTCGAATGATCACGACAGAGTTGTTTTCTATAAGGGAAATCAGCTGGACGCAGGCACACGCACACAAAACACAAACAAGCAGACACATGTGCACAGTTAAAAGAGACAAAAAAAAAAATAGAAACCCCATTTGGCCATTTGAACCACGTCACTGAAATAAAATACATTTAAAAAATAAGATATGAAATTGTCGAGCAGATGGGTGTGCTAAGCTGATTTGTAATCAGAGCTCCACACTTTATAATCTGCATTAAGAAAGTGCAGCTTAAATGACAGCATGAGCTCCTAGAACATGCACATACTGCTCTTTATTAGACAGACATTTTTAGATCAGTGAATTTAAAGTTAGCTGTTGTTCTGCAACATAAAATGACATTGAGTTCATCTTGAGCAAACAGTAAAAGCTTAAGTGCACCAACGTCCCAAGGACATAATGGTTATTTCAGTAAAACTCCTAACATGACCAAAAGAGAAAGTACTACAGCAGAATGAGAGTGTGCTTTCAGACCTTTGGGCTGTGTGGTTGGTGGTACATGTGGTGTATGGATGGTACACTTTACCTTCTGTCTGTTTTTGGTTACAGGTAAGCTGGGGTACTCGTAGGTGGCAAGTGGAGGAGGAGCAGTACCTAAGGACAGAGAATCCAATGCACGTTTAGGGCAGAAGGCAGATTCCTGTATGTCTAACAATGTTAAGTGAGTATGGTATAGGATAAGATAAAGCAAAGTTTAATACTCACTCCCTGCATGTTCTGGTTTGTGAAACCTCCCTCCATCAGAGTTCACATTTTTCAGCCTGCCCTCATTAGGAACCTCTGATGGGCTGAAAACAACATTAAAGCAGTTTCAAGCATTTTTATTGTATTTGTGAGGCTCTTTTAACCAATGAATTTCAGGGTTTTTTTGCCCCAGTTTCCTCTCAAATTACAAAAAACCTGTAAATTAATTTCAAACACCATACAGCAATCTATCTATTTTCCTTCTCTATACTCAACAAGTCCTTCTTCAAGAATAATTGTTCACAGCAATGAATAGATAAAAAATGCAGTGTAACCATTGTTCAGCTTACACCTGTGAGTCTCATCTCAGAAACATAATTCCCATGGAGCATTGTGGTAAGAAACATCCATTTACCAAATAAAGATTCGGTTGCTGTGAATATGCTTGAATATGCTAGAATCCGTCAGCTGTCATCTCCTTAGCTACATCTGCTACGTTATTCGACCCACCAGACGCCCGATAATATGGCAATTTCCAGAAATTAGGATGTTTTATAATCATTTATAAAAAGCACTAATAAGTTGAGCAGTCTCAGAACCCATCTGCTATATCTGGTCTGAATAGGGTTTAGCCTCTGGGGGCAGCAGCCAATATTTCGGGGCTTCTGGTGTAGCGAGCGGATTTGTGGGCCAAGACTTCCTCTTCCATGCGCCGGTCATTGTCACAGTCTGATTAACAACTTGAGACGCGAGAATGGAGTTGGGAGTTGAGAGACGATGCCTCTATAAACAGATATCTGCATGTGCATGCAGATAAATAAAAAAGCTAAATTGTTGTCAGATGATAGCCGATGGGTTCTGAGATTGCATTTCAGCCAATGCTTTTCCGCCTCTTTTGCTCTCCACATGGACTGTTTACCTGCACGCAACCAAAGCCTGCTCAATGGAAACCAGAGTGCTTCAAATACCAAAATCTGGTCCCGTTGCGTACAGATTCTACATGTATATGCAGAATCTGTTAATAGACATTGTAAGTTGAGTAACACTGCGGTCACAAAAATGTAAATTCACCGTGGGTGAAAATACCAGCAGCTCTGCCCGCGTCATTACTTGGTACTCTCGTCTTTCCCTCTGGTCAGCTGGACCAGGCCCACAGCACTAAAGCCGGGAGCACATTCCCAGTTGCCTCTGCCTCTCGCTCTCTCTTTGTGGGGGGAGGATTTTATCGCAACAGCAGGCACAAACCCTGACAGACAGTACTAAGAGGAGCTCAAATACAACACACCCACGGCTTGTGCACACACATGCACTCTCTTCCTTTCTCTCCAATGCGCACGTTTCGTGCAAGCTACAAAGCAGCTGACCTTACAACAAAGCTGCACAGAGGAGAGTGGGGTGAAAGGAGAGGAGAGGTGACAGCTCTTAGTCAGTTAGCAGTGTGTGACTAACTCTCCTGGAAAAAGTCTGCATGACAGGAGCAGTGGGAGGGAACGTTGGGACAAGACAATAACTACAACACAAAGAGGAAAAACGCTTCCAACAACCAAAGACATTGGAGGATTGCTGCCGATACACAAGTGCTCCTTTGATGGCATTTGACAACAAGGGACAGACTCGACAGTGAGTGAATGAATGACGTTTACACGGACTGACCCATGGAGACGAGGAGCTGGAGGCTGTGCTCTGTGAAAAGCTCATCTTCGCCAAATTTCTGAGTATCTCGCAAAAGCGTCAGCGGTGCAGTTCTCCTCTGTAAGTACAGATCTTTCCTTTCAATTTTCAGCTCAATTCAATCAGATCAGATACCTGAAAAGCTCTGTTTTGCAAACTTACGATGTGTGAAAGCCACACATACAGTTTGTGTACGGTGAGGCTGACCTCTGACCCTGCAGGCAGTGTAATCCATCTGAATCCCAGGTGGAAGCTGTGTTTGATCCAACAGTCTGGGATAAAAAGTCAAACACACACACCTGGGACATCGTGCTTCACAGAGTTTGACTCGAACTGACGGCAATCAGAGCACCCATCAGGCAGGGACTATAGGTCAGCGTGGTTACAGGGTGATCATCTTTCACTGTCAACATTTTAATCGTAATAGTTATGGATAAAATGAGAATCAACAACATGTCCTCACTCAGCTATTCCCACACAATGTCAGTACAAGTGGAAGATTTTGCCAGAAATAGGGTGAGATACATTTCTTTTTTATCATCATCACCAGCAGGAAAATACTGATTTTGTCCTGTCTTCGCTGTACCAGCCTTTGTGCAGTTCACATCAAATGCTGTCTAATAAGCACTTGGCTTGAGGCAACAGATATTCCAGCATATTGAAATGTGTTAAAACAATGCTGTGAGAAAGTCATGGCTTCATGGTCCAGAATAATTTGTGTTTCCTCAGCTTTTCAGGACTGTCTGCTGTGACAGCCATGCCCCTGTTCGGCTGGATGAAATGGTCCCATGAAACAAGAGTGCAGGCTCAGGATGAAGCGGCACCTCTAAAGACCTCGGGGGTCGTACCCAGTCGCGTGTTGATCCGAGAGCTCCTGTGGCATGTGGAGGAACGCGAGCGCCTGACGAGGGAGCTGGAGCGGGAGCACAGGCTGGCCCACAGCGCCCTGGGTCTCCACTGGTTTCAGAAGTACCCCAGATTACGGACCCTCATCCCCACGTCGGAGTTGCACCAGCTGGAGTTCCTGTGTGCCCAGATCCCACCCATCCACGCAGCCACCGTGCTCTCCAGGTGTTTGGTATAGCGGCCGAGCCGTGCTCCGACCTCACATTAGTATGCTGTCAACAGTGGCTAGCTGCTGCTGCACCGACACAAGGCCTGACAGCAGGCAAAGCAGAGAAGACCCAAAGGGAAAGGGAGGCAGGGCAAGCTGCCAAGAAAGCCATTATGTGTTACTGTCACAGAGGCAGGCGATGTAGGGTGTGAACATGTGAAGGTGAAGGATGCCCTGTAAGGCTGAGCGAAGCCAGACTGCCAGAGTTTCTACTCATCATCACGTTGGACATAATGATATCAAAAATGTTCTACATGGTTGAGCACTGTGACCTACTTACTCATTTCCCATTAAATTCACTACTGGGTCACTCCTGTGTGCTTACATAACCACATTACCAAAGAATAAGATATTTAGTAAGAAATATGTTATGTTTGTACCAATTCCAAAAAGCTGTGCTGTTGTCCTAGATATGTCATTCTTGAAACTACGAAAGACTCATAGTTGAATTATACAATATTAGAAAGTGCTAGGCTTTGCACCATAGTCAAGTGTTACCGGTGTTACACTGTTTGTGCATACACCCATTACATTACTTGCTTCGCCGCTTGCTTTTTAAAAATAGAAATAAAACCCATTTAGTTCATTTTTGCGTACTGCACCGTAAAGCAGCATGTAGCTGCAGGAGTCAGATTTAACTTTCACTTTAAGACAACACAGTGGCGGAGGATGTGGTGTCAAAGTGAAAAGCAAAAGTGCAGAATCAGATAATTTATATCATATAAAATATCTATACTGTTTTAATAGATTATCACAGATTTAATAGATAGCAGTGTATTTTCTTGGCAGATTCATTTGCAGCTCTCATACAGAATGTACTGTTTACATGTTCCTACTGTAATATTATTTATTATTTATATTTTGGAGTTATTCACACCTACTGTCTTTGGAGCTTTCTTCTCACTTGCACATATTTTTGCTTTTCTCTGGGTTTTTTTGGTTCTATTTTTGTTTTGTGTATATTTTGTTTGTGTTGTTTCTTGTTATGCACCGTGACATCAAGTCAAATTCCTTGTACGAGAAATCTACTTGGCAATAAATTATAATATAATCTGAATCAGAAACTTGATCGTAAACCGGCTGCAGAGCTCCGCATCACATAGCATCGCATAGCTCTGAACATCATATATATATATATATAGACATATACAGTCTATGGTGCAGAAGGGAAGCGGGCAGCGCTTTGGGGCGCCTCTGTCTCCTTTCTGAACCCTGTGGCTGCCAAAATGGGCCACACAGTAAAGGCTCAACTGCAGAGGCATAGCCACCCGTAGTGCATTCGCGGTGTAATCTGTAACACCGGTGTTGTCACGAATTTATTAAAAGTAAAAATAAAGTGCTAATAGAAAATGTGGGACACAAACACTGTGCTGATGCAAATACTTGCTACTTCAACAAGTGTTTAATTAACTCTACTGGTTGCATCCTTCCACAGGTTTCGTGAGGTGCTTGCCACTAACAACATAAGGCCCTGGGAGCTGGCGTCTGTCTTCAAGCAGGTGCTGAGGGACTTCTTGAGCCAAAAGGAATATGATGAAGAGGACGACCTCTCAGCGCAGCCAACACAGCTCCGACCCATGGAGGCGTGGACCAGCCGCTACATAATGAAGCAGGGCTTTGTCACACCGACCGTTCCTAACTGTGGAGACCACCCAAGGGAGGAGATCCCAACAATCTCTGGATATGTGGATCGGGCCATGCGGCACTCCGGTTCATTCGCAGGTTTCAACAGGGACTGGGACCTTCCATATTACTATCCAGTTCCTCTCAGGCCCACGGGGACGTACAGCACTACTCTGTGAGAGGACACACTGCAAGGAAAACAGTTATCACATCCACAGCAAGATGCAAAAACTTGATTATTTGTATTAGTTGCAGATACATATCATAGCGTGTGACCAAAAATGTGAAGACCACATTAGGCTAGGTGGACAATGTATTGAACTGTTTCATAACAATAACTAGTTTGTCACCTGCTCTTTTGAATCCCTACTTAATAAGACTGACTGATTTTCTGTAGTCCTGATGAAAAACCTCACACTTTGTAGTTGGGCATGTATTTCAAAAGGTGTATTGTCAGGTGGTGGGAGAGAGTCTACAGAAATGTAGACCTCCCCCTCAGATTGTTTCATCTGAAAAGGTTTTAGAGCCCTAAAGAGGTAACACTATCAGTTTTTAACAATAAAAAAGCAGATTATGGGGAAAAAAAATACATAATTTGTGTAGTATTTTTTTCTGTTGTCTCTAAACTTGTTAATCATTCTGTGACCCCCCAGGTTTGACACTGAGGTCATGTCCGCAGTATTTTTTTCTGGGAATTTGGGAGTTTTAAGTATAGCTACCTGGGGAAATTGCACATACATGCAAAAAAGGTCATTTGAGGATTTAAATTGATCTTTGTGCTTTTTAGACTGTTATAATTAAATTTGAGTACTTGTACTGGCCTTGAAACCATTTATCGTGTTCATTTTGGTAACGATCACAATGACCGTCTACCCGCAAATATAGACAGATGCACTCAACAGCTAGCTAATTAGGTTAACTTAGCAAATGTTAGCTAAAACTCTGCAAACTCTCTCAAACATTTATGGCACTATTGTAGTTTCAAAACGTGACAAGTCAGGGTTTGTGACTACGACAGAGGAAGCGACACCTGTAGCCTGGAATATATTATTTCTGAACAGGTCAGGTGGGATCCAAGGATGCTAGCTAGCATGAGGTTAGCTAGCTTTAAGCTAACACTGCCGATAGCTTTGCCTCGGTTTCTCTCACCTGTTGGTCTCTTTCGACGATGCTTCATCTAACTTTCTTTCAGCCACTCTTTCTGTGAGATTAATGCTAGCAAACGTCGTCCCCGAGGTGAACCAATCCGAAATTTGTTCTGCGGTAAAGACTTTCTTCATGTTGCAGGTGTTCACAATTATTGCATTTTCAGCTGAGTCAAGTCTCCTTCCAGCTAAAGATTGAAGCGCGTGCGGCGTGAGGAATACGGTCTACATCGCCCCCTGGTGGTTGGACTACAAATCCCAGTGAAAATTAACACTTCCACATCTATACAACATAATCTGCAAAATAAGTATATAGATTGGAAGAAGTATTCAAATCCTTTACTTCGGGACAAGTGGCAGTACCACACAATAATAAATATTTAAAAGAAACCACCCTGCATTCAAAATTTCGGGAAGACACTACAGGGTAAACATGTTTAACTAATAGATATCACCATGAAACTTCCCCAGTTGATTACTTACATGACAATTATTTTTTGTGATTACAAGTTTTCTGAAATCATATGTTTAAATATGCAAATGAGGCATTATCTTATTAAATATGTGGTAATTTGCTTACATTAAAGGTTTTTACAGAGGGGATTTTTTTCTAAATGAGTGATAAATAGCCATAAAAAAATCAATCAACTTTCAAAATGTTTTTAGGAATAAAATGTTGCATATATCAGGCTATGAATTATATATGAACAAACCCTTCAGTAAAAACCATCAGAATATAGATAAGAATGAAACTGGAAAGTTTGGTGTATGCAAGTGCTACTAATAAAAAAATTAAAAGTATGAGAAAAAAACTAATTTTGAGAAAAGTCATTAAAAGATATGTATTGTAAAATTACATACATTTTGCAAGACACTACAGGCGAATCAAATTAAAATAAACACCTACATGTGTATTTTGGATGTCTTTTCACTAGTCTGAAAGAAAACATGTTATGGAAGCAAAATAGCCCAAAATCTCAAAATTGATAAGTGCATGAAAAACCTTCATAGTATGGAAGTAATAGTAACGGAATCAAAAGTAAATGTACTCATTATGCAAAATGGCCCCTATCCCTTTTATACTATTATATCATTGGATCATTACTGGTGTATTACGTAAGCAGTACTTTAATGTTATAGTTGGTTGGGGCAAATTCAAACCATTTTAAATACATATAATGTTGGGCAGTTTAATCTATAACAATGATATGTTATATTTGTATGTAACATCTAGTGGACTAGAAGTATTAAGTACCATAAAATGTAAATAAATTAGAAGTACCTCAAAATTGCACTTAAGTACAGTATTTGAGTAAATGTACTTTCCATTACTTTGTTCCATTACTTGAACTTTTCAGGAAACAAAACCACAAACATGTATATATAAAAGTTTTAATTAAGTATATAAAAAAAAGAAACGTTCATTATGCTAAAAAGACATTGGCTATACACCTCAGTACGATGGCAAAAGTACAACAAACCATAAATCATGGATACAACTCACATGTTCACCCAGCAATCAACACAAATTTCACATTAAAGATTATATTCAGCATTGTTGTAATCTCGATGGAGTCCGAGAACAATGTGTCCCGGTGTACTAGTGTACACCCAAAGAAAGAAGTTTTGTCGCACCTGGTCTGGCCATGCTGCTGTAACAGCAGATCAATGTAAAGGTACAGTATGTGTGTGTACTGTAGGTACACTTTGTAAGGGGTGTGATAATATGAACACATGTCATGAGCATTACTGCACATTCCCTTTTCACTGGGAAAGATTAAAATTCACCTCCGTCAAACAATTAAACAATCAGGGATTTACAGCATTTCCAGTGGCGGACATCCAACATCTCGCAATAAGATCATCTCTGTTCGGAGCTTTTCATTTTCCTTTAAAACAAAAGAGAAAAGAAACGAATGTGTTGACAATATTCACATGACTAAAGAGAAACATTTTGAATGCAGCAGAAATGTTTAGTTACCTCTTGAAGTTTGGTGTTGTCCTTTTTCAGCTTCACCAGATATTCAATCCTCTGTTTGTGGTTCTTATGCCCCACAAGTTTTCCGTTCTCCTCCGACAGCTGCACATTCTGCTTACGGAGAACCTCGTTCTCCTGAAGAAATTATGGCAACCATATTGATAATGTTTGAGGAAATTGTGTCAGACATTTTCCACCATTTTCTGATATTTTATACACTAAACATTTAATTTATAAATCAAACAATAAGTTGCAGCCTGAGGCAGTTATAATCAGTGTTAAAGTTACAATATCGGAGAGCTCAGTTTTGTTCTCTTTGGCAGCATCTATAGCGATAAGCAGTAATTGCAGGTGTGTTTTTAGATCTCACTTTTTCTTGTTTTTGAAGTTACATCGTCTGTAGTCATGGCTCTTTTCTTTGTTTACGCTAGCAGAGACTGGAAAAACTCGAACACTGTTTAAAACACACGTGAGTTGAAGAGCAAGTCTGTTGCGTTAGCTAAAATGAAAACCTCAGAGATTATTTCTTTAAGTTTGGCAGTTATTAGACAGCCCTGCCTCGTGCAGAACACCTCAAGCCCAATCATTTTAAATTTGAATGTCACACTTCTCAAATTAAAAAAAAATGGAGGAGTACTCTACTCTCCACTAGCTTGGCCTGAAAAGTCCTCATCAGAAAAGTTTTATGGTGCAATCTGTAACTGTTCATATTGTCGGCCCATCAAAGATGGCAGACTGTCTGGTGTCATGCCTGTTACATTGTCACCTTGTTGTCATAATGAGGCTATCTTCCAGAGTAACAGATCATTAACCAATCCCAACGGAGAACTCATTAGCATTTCCACAGGGGACTGTGATTATTATGTACACACTATTTCAGCTGCTACTGCTAGGGAGGGGTGGTGCATGATTTATTGGTTTGTTTTGGTATTTTAATTTATATATTTTTATTCTGAATCCTGTATTTTGTATATTTTGTGATTTACTTTTTGTCATTGTTAAAAAAAAACAAGTCAGAGTTGCATCCACACAGTGACAGCCCGCCCTCCCTTTATTTTATTTATTTATTCACTTTTGTTTTATTATTATTATTATTATTATTACCATTTTAAATTAATTCAATATATTTAATCTATTTAGCTATTCTCCCTTTGTGCTATTTATGTATTTTTTTCTTCTAAATTGGGGTATTTCAAAATCAATTTCATACTTATGAATATTTTATTTATGTGCTCATTTTATTCTACTATGTATCTTGTTGATTTTAATATAATTTTTATTACTTTTATAGCTGCAATTCTTTTATTTTTTAAAAATTATTATCCTTATTTATTTATTTGTATTATTGTTTTATTATAATATAATTTAAAGCATGTATGACTATGCAAGCCATGCATAAGAGGGGGCTGGGTTAGGGATCATAAAGGACATGATTGGTTGTATTTTTGATATTGTTGAGTTGTTTTTACTGTGCAAATAATAAAATGATTATTATGATGATGATGATGATTATTATTATTATTATTCATAATAATAATAATAATAATAAAACATTTAAAAAAGGTGTGCTTTTGGTTGTGAACTTTGTGTTTTGGTTTAAATTTAAAAAAAGAAAATTATCACAAAAAAGCTTTCAGCTGCTGACTATGTTGCCATGAGTCCATTTCATTATAAGTGAAAGATATATCATCCCAAAAAATCTTTCTTTAGAGAAAGACAGTCATCTACTCTGACCTGCAGCAGTTTGTCCTCGTCCTGCGTCCTCTGGCTCAGATCTCTCAGCTCGAGACAGCGGTTCCTCAGCTCCGTGGTCAGCTCCTGAACGCAGGTTTGAGACTGAGCCAGCATCGACTCCTGCGCCTGCATTCTAATCCACGCAGCACACAAAAAAACCAGACAGAACTTGTCAAATGTCAAGCATTAATTAAGGATCACAATAACATGCAATAACAAAACGCTGATTCATTTAATTAACCCTTACCTTTTCTGAGTATCAGACAGCTTCTGCATTAATTTGCCCTGTTAATGAATGAGAGAGGAGCAAATTATTAATTGATTACTCAATACAGAGAAAAAATAAAAACTGGAAGATAAACAAATACAAACCTTCTCCACTCTCTCCTCCTGTAGCTCTTTAAGTACAGTTTGCTTGATTGCTTCATTCAACTCCTCCCTGAAAATTACAAGATAACATTATTAATCTTACGTATGTCATAAACAATGGATGATGTGATGTATTTTAGGGCAGTAGGTGGCTGAATGACTGGATAAATAAACTCAACCCAGTATTATTTCCATTCTGTGTCAGCTGGCTCTGGTTGTTGTAAAACTGGTCAAGTAAAGCCTGGATCTCAATCCGGACCATCTCTTTCTCCGTCAGCTGCATCTGAGGACAGAAATCACATCATCAATATTGATGGACTTCAAAGACCATTAAGGCCTTAAGGTCATCAAAACACATGTCATTCATTTTATTCATAAATGCAATTACAGTACTGTCCCTGGGTGCAGATGACATCATGCGCTCATTTCCATATTGGTGACATCATCGCACAACCAGAGATCACCTAAAGCCATATCAAATAATTAACCAAATAATCACAAACTCACTACAGGGACATTGTATAAACTTTTTTTTGTGATCAAATTCTTCTTTTCTTTTTTTAATTAACATATACAGCCAAAAACCACAACTTGCTGTATAACAACAACAAAAAGTACATACCCAAAAAAATCACAAAATATGCAAAAATATATTTTAA
>JAOVVB010167840.1:0-11497 GCA_028570985.1 Heterobranchus longifilis | reverse complement strand
TCAATTTTATTTATAGTGCCATATCATAATAAAGTTATCTCAGGATACTTTTCATATAGAGCAGGTCAAGACTACGCTCAATGATTTTAAAAGAGAAAGCGTTGCAACGCGACAGTGGTGAAAAAAAAAGCCTTTTACAGAAAAAAACTGCATTTTACAGGGAAAAAAAACTGCCTTTTACTTTAGGCAGAAACTAGGACTACGGCCGAGACGAGAAAGCACATGGACTCTGAGGAAGAAGTTGAATTAGTAACATGCATTAATGGGACATGAATGCATACAGATGGAGAGACAGAGAAAGAGGGAGAGAGAGAGAAGCTCAGTGTATCATGATAAGTCCCCCGGCAGTCTAGAGGCCTATAGCAGCATGACTAGAGCTAAGCTTATCAAAGAGGAAAGTCTTAATCCTACTCTTACATGTGGAGACGGTGTCTGCCTCCCAAACCAAAACCACAAGATGTTTCCACAGGAGAGGAGCTTGATAGCTTAAATAATGCCTTTGTATTGCAGATTCTGTAATTGGGTCACATACTGATCGTCAAGATTCCTGATTTTACCTTTTCTTAATGTGCCCCCTCTATTTTTGTTCTTGCCTGCAGTCTTTGCAGTAATCAGCTCGGGGACAAAGGGACGGCCGCTCTGGCGGAGGCTCTGACGGTCAACCACACTCTGCTCTCGCTTCAGTCAGTATCTTCTGCACACGAGTGAATTGTAGCATTATCTATCAAAAGTCTACTGCTAATGCATTTTAACACTATGGGTTGTTACAGTTGACACAGTTTGTCTTGCGGGTGATTTACTACAGTTGTGTTTTCTTTCGGCAGACTTCAGAGTAACTCAATCAGCAACAGGGGGATGACAGCGTTAACCAAAGCACTCAGGCTGAACCGCGGCCTCGTCTCCTTGAAGTGAGTGTTAAACTGGCTGGCTGAGACACCGCTGACCAGTTTCTCTTGTTTTCTTGTCAACCGTATTAAACTGATCTATGATCACAGACAACTCTTTTAAGTAATAGTGTGACAATTTGGGAACTAGGTTATTCGCTTTCTTACTGAGAGTTAGATGAGATGATTAATATCACTCTTATTGTTAGAGTTTGCAGAGCCTATCCAGGTGTTTCCCCATTTCTAGTCTTTATTAAATGCTAAATTACAGTAAGCTAAGTAGCTGCTGGCTGTAGCTTCATATTTACTGATGTTAGAGTTTATTTCTTCAAAAAAAAGAAAATAAGTGTATAAGATTGTTGTCATTTGTTATCCTTTTTTTTTCTCCCTTTTGTGTATTTTCCTCTCTGTTAGTTTAAGGGAGAACTCCATCGGAGTGGAGGGAGCAAAGAACATGGCGCATGCCCTCCATGAGAACAACTCCCTACAGGACCTCGAGTGAGTCACCTCATTAATAGCATTGTGCAGTGCAATCCCCCCACAGAGGAATATCTGACTGTTGAGAAAATGTCACTCCCCCAGACTGTGGTGTATCACTTATATATGATGGGAAACTCACATGAGATTACTGTGTGAATACGGTGGTTATTTGAAGAAGTATGGTGATATTCACAACCGAACTTCAAGGCATTAATTGACCCCAGTTTTTATAATTTCTATAATCACATTTACGCAATTAAATTAAGTGGAATTTTCAAACTTCAAAGCTGCATTTTTTATCTGCTTGAAACCTGACACGTTGCGCAAGCAGTGACAGACTTTGAATTACACTGAATTCTGACACTCTACTGTAACGCAGCATATTTCAGTGAGGTTAAACTACATCTACTGTGTATATGTGTTTCTTTGTGTCCGCAGCCTCACAGCCAACCTGTTGCATGATGAAGGGGTTCAGGCTATAGCCGGCGCCATCAAGTTTAATCGAGGCCTCACCTCTCTGCAGTAAGTGAGGCTTTTAAATACAAATGCGCAAGCACACGCTTAGACACACACCTGAGCCTGCGAGTAGCATCACAGGCTTTGCTCGCTTTGAAAATAATAGTGCAAGAGTAGAATAAATAAGGCATTAGCATCAGGATAACCTTGATTCAAGATTTCCAAAACTTCTTAATTCAAATAAGTTGTGCACTCGTAACATATAAAGAGATTTTTAACTGTTTTACAAACATTTGAAAGAAAACATAATATTATAGGGATAGATATTTATTGCAATGCATAAGAACTGTTAAGATTGATTAGAATATCCCTTTCTCCTGTTAAAGCTGGTCGAATTAATATATTCGTATTTTTATTTATACTAACTATCATTCTAATGACCACATATAATGTGAACTACTACTGAGCTTTTTAGCGTCTTTAACTTTTGGTTTTACAGCCTGCAAGTTTACTAGTTTTCAGTTCACATTCACGGCTCTTATCACCATTTTTTTTAGCCAATTCATGCAGCAGCTTTAAGTAAAGAAGCTCTAAAAACTAAAGCCAAAGTTACCACTTATCTGATGAACACAGTGCAGCATTTAGCAGAACCAGTATATACAAAACATACATTTTAAAAAAGTGTTTATATTGGACTTCTTTTTGTCAATTTTTTTTTTTCAAATTAATGGTAGTTGCTGCTGGATATGTAAATAAGCCACTCTTTGCTAACACCTTCACTTTATCAAGTTTATAAGGTGATAATGTTTTGTTGTTTACAGTTGTGCTGCCCACAATACTTTTATTGCAAATGTTTCCTTGCATGTATTGTCCATGCTTGTGACATATAAAAAAAAATGCATATGCAGTATTTGCCTCATAGTTGACCTTATGTACCTCTCTTTCTGTTTTTACAGTCTGCAGTGGAATTTCATCAAGGCCTCCGCCACTAAAGCTCTGGCCCATGCGCTCCTGTCCAATGCCACCATGCAGCTCTTGGAGTAAGGCCAGAGGTTCACACCTCTGACATAGTTGTCACCTCTTCTCCACCCACTCTTTGTTCCTAAATAAATGTGTCAGCTCTGCGTTGACATCGTGATTAGTCATCATGATCGTGGTCTTATCAGCCGCTAAACAGTTATGTGGAATTTCAGTCACAGGGTCGTTGTTGTTTTCGATTGTCCCTGTGTTTCTGTTTGTTTCTGCAGTCTACAGGAGAATGCTATTGGGAATGAAGGCGTCGTTTTTCTTGCCGAAGCCCTGAAAACCAACGCGTCTCTGCATACATTATGGTT
The DNA here is from genome assembly GCA_028570985.1 of Heterobranchus longifilis. Lineage (NCBI taxonomy): Eukaryota > Metazoa > Chordata > Actinopteri > Siluriformes > Clariidae > Heterobranchus > Heterobranchus longifilis. The sequence continues at coordinate 8,343 of JAOVVB010167840.1, read as the reverse complement.
GGCATTACAATTGTATTCAATGATTAATCAATATTTGAAGAGTTAATTTGCAAAAACCAACCCCAGTTTGATTGATATTCCCTTGAGTGCACAATAAAAAAATTATTTATAAAAATCTAAATATTTTGAGATATCTTATCAAAACAACCAAACAACAGTTTTATTGATATTCCCTGGATTAGACATTAAAAACAGCATGATTTAGGAAAATAAATAAAAACAGAGATGTCGGTTTTTGCAAATGAACCCTTCATTTCAGTCTTTAAGTTAAAAGGCATAACAGAATTTGGACACATACATACACATATACATTCACATAAAAGTTGTGATTGACCAAAATCTCTCGACATGTCTGATAATTTGTTGTTTTCTATAATTTTCCCATGGGTTCACTGTTTTGCGTGCCATCTCTTTAGTCTCCAGGGAGTCTCAGCGAGCACAAGTGGTGCCGTTGCAATGGCAGAGGCTCTGATGACCAACCAAACCCTGCAAACATTAGAGTGAGTGAAACAACACAATAACACACAACATAAGAACAGCCTTTGGCTGGTTTGACTTCAACTCTTTGCGAACATCTCCAATGATTTCCGTTGCACCACCAGCACAAGGCTGCCCATTGTGTAGCCGTCAATTTCCCAGTCTTGGTGAAGAACCAATTTTAAGATTGCACACTGTTAAAATAACACAGAAAAGCACTGATATTAAGCAAGAGAAAGATGTGGTTCAATAACATTCCTCCTAATCTTTACAACCTCTTTGTCTTTCATTGTTGATGCTGCCAGTGTTACAATGCACTGCTATTTATGTACAACAACTATTGTTTCATTTCCCACTGTTTCAGTCTACGTGGGAACACTGTGGGGATGGAGGGAGCCAAGGCTCTGGCTAACTCGCTGAAAAGCAACAGAAGCCTCAAGTCGTTGAAGTAAGTCCTGACCGGAGTTTATTATGATCCACGTGAACCAGAATATCAGTATTAGCCCAGTTTAAACAGCATAATAACTGTTATTGCTGTTGTCGTGCATGTATTTGACCGATTTACCACAGAGAACATAGTTTACACAATGGAAACACAGTTTACACGGAGAGAGATGCAGAGTACAATTGTCACACTCACATTTTAAAAACCTGAATTTTGACCTGAAACCTGAAATTCAATCTGACTTAAAGGACCTATATTGTAAAAGTGAGATACCGTGTCTTTTTTATTATAAAGCAGGTCTATTTGCTATATAAATACTGTGAAAGTATCAAAACACTCAATCCACAAAGAAATGCACACAGTCCGTATACAGAAACTGTGCCTTTAAATGAGCCGTCAGGACTTTTGTATGGTTGTGATGTCACAACTATACTATTGTGCAGCTATAGTCATTCCCTGGCTGCAATGAGGATTCAGAGCGCAGATGCGGAAGACCCAGAAACTCTGACCAATCTTAAATAGACAGGTGCTACAGGGTGAATCCAGGTATATTCAGACTGTATGAGAAAAATAATGTGTTTTTGAACATTGAAACTTGTAAACATGTTCTAGTAGAAACCCAAAACATGAACCTGAAAATGAGCATAATATGGGACCTGTAATACATTCAATTTGTAACAGACACCTGACATCGAATGCAACAGTTTATTTGGTTGCAGTTTTTTTGTTATTTAGGATTAAGTCTCCCGATTCAAATGTATGTCTCTTGATTAAGATCCAGCTTCTTAGATATAAATTATCTGCGACTTCATCCGTGATCATAAAGCAGCAACCGCAGCGCAACCAATAATCAAGCTGTATTCTCCATGTTTAACAGTGACATTCATTCAAATCCAGCACTGAAAATAAAAGCGTTATACTTAAATCACTGGACATTTGAATAAAGAAAGAAAAGTTTGTCTCTGTGTGCATCGTCAGTCTGCAGGAGAACTCTCTGGGTATGGATGGAGCCATATTCATTGCAACGGCCTTGAAGGGAAACCACCAACTAACATACATCAAGTGAGTTTTCTTTTCTGCACCTCCTCGATATATCATTTTACATAGCAGCTTTTTTAAAGGATGATTACATGCTGCCATTCTGTTCATTAAAAACTGTCATTGTTCTGCAGTTTGCAGGGGAATGGCATCGGAGAGTCTGGAGCAAAGGTCATATCTGATGCTATAAGAGCCAACGCTCCGGGCTGCGTGGTGGACATCTGATCAGGGAAAGAACAGCAAAGTAACACCTGTAAACTATGTGTTAGTTAATTCTAGCTGTATGTTAGTACTGGATATCACTCTGTAAATGTTTCACTGTATATTCACATATTTATTTTGACATTATTATTGAAGTAGCAGTTGCCATAAGAGGTTGAAAAAAAGACTTGACTATGGTAAGGTATTTAAAGTGGCATCATATTTCTATGTAAAATACACTCTGCATCTATAATTACAGAGTGGAGCATCATCGGTCTTATTTGTCATAATTAAGATGTCATTCTGTACATTTTGCACATTTGCACAAATTAATCTGATGTATAGAAATAAAAATGGACACTGCTCTTTATACAGCAGTTTTATTCCACTTGTTTTACAGTAAAAGGGCAAAGATCTATCAAAACAGGAGTCAGCCTGCTGTGCTGTCATACAGTATGATTCATGATGAAATACTCATAACTTCTGGGTTATCTGCATCTGGTATTTTATACAGAAATATTGATATGACTCCATGCACAAAACACAATGACAGGAGTATAAGTTTGTATTTACTCCAACACTTCTATACTTGTTGCAATGGGCAACTGTAATTGGTGTAATGTAATTAAGAGGCTAACGAAGCAGCAGCTTTGACTGGTATCCATGGCAACATGCATTATCGATTTGGGTCCCACAGCAAAAGAAATGGCCTTGAACCTACAGGGAGGCATACAAATAATCTTGATGTATGCCACACTTTTCCAAGCAAAGTTACAAAGTGCTTTACATGGCAGAATACCCAACAATAATAGAAGATAAAAAAACAAAAATAATAAAGCATATAAGATATGTTGGAAATAAAATGGTGTGCTAGCATTATTAGGAACTTTTTTTCTTTTTTTTTACATTTTACATGTCTGACCCATTTAGGTTTCAACTGTGGTGAAAACTACAGACAAACAATTCAAAGCTTTACCAGCGTAGACTCCACATATTTAGCTGGACAGTGTAGCTTCCTAATATAGCCCTTGTTGGGTAGAAAATGCATTTTCTTCCACACATCATCCACTTTGGCTCACCATAGAAAAAAAAAGATCTGTGTTGTGGAGCCTCAGGCTGGAAGAGCCATTGTATCACTTGACCACACGTACATACAAAAATATGTATGAAAGATGCCTTCATCACTTCCTTAGAGAACTTAAAATTAATGGGACAATGTGCACACCTCTATTATTATAAATGCCCCTTCTCACACACTCTCATTTCATTAGTTGGTAGCAATGTGCCTTTTGGCAATGATTTTGATATGTGCAACCACTTTTTAATTTGCAGAATAGTTTAGATGTCTCAGCCGGTAATATTGGGTGATAATTTATAGTCTTTTTGCTCTCATATTTCCAAAATGCCATAGTTTCTGTTTTGTATGCCTTTTTGCTCTGTGAACTTCATTACCCAGAAGCGCCAGGGAAAGCAGCGACGCACAGACGTCATGAGCGTCGTGCTGTCGTTGGCAACGGCGGAGGCTGGAGCGGGAAGGATATGATAACTGCTGCAGTAAGCACTTGATGTCAAATCAAAACTGTTGTTTACTCGGTACACCGGGAGAACGGGAAAAGCGATCGGATCTTATAATGATGTGAAACTAAATGTGTTATCGTTTTGAGCTGCGTGAGGAACGGAGAAGGCGCTTTTCCGCTCATTTAGCTGCCTGTTTGCTAGCTATTTACCACTATACATCCATGCTATTTACACCAGCTGCTAACAAGTTGCAGCAAAACTGAGACATCAACAGGTGGATTTCCCATTTGCGATATTCGCTCCCAATGGCCTCCAAAGGTAAAACATGAACTTTTTAATTAAAGTTGCTCTGTGTGAGATAGTAGCCATAACTTTAAACGACAGTAAATGCTGTTATAATTCACTGTCACTGAATGTTGTTTGGACAGGTTGGCAGCATCCTTACGTCAACATATTCAAACATGTCAGACTTGAAGACTGGAAAAGGTCGGCAAAAGAGGGGGATGTGTCAACATACACGGTAACTTTGCTACACACTAACGTTATACTTATGACATTTAAAGTTATACTTGACCCCCAAACTATCTTTTTAATATCGAACACCACTGTAGGCTTGAAGGTGGCTGTAAAAAGTTTGTAGGTTTGTCCTATACATCCATGGTTTGTCCTAGGGCGGCTGTGCTCACATTTCAGCTACAAAGGAGTACAATAGTGACTTTTTATTATTATCCAGAAGGAAATTTGATCTGCAGCAGGCATCAAGACACATCAAGAGACATAAAAGACATAAAGAACATTGACAACAACAGCATCCGAAATATAAATACACAAATTCCAGCTACCACACTGAACCAGAAACTGAAACAGTTTGAAAACAGCACAGTAAATACATCTTCAAGTCGAGTAAAGTGCTGTGCAATGGCAATAGATAAAATAAATAAATAAGTAATAAATAATCAAGGTATGCAATCTATCAATCAGTCCAGATACACTTAAAGACAGCAAGTTAGGCTAGCAAATTAAGCTTGTCAATGGCAGTGACCTTTTTTTTCCCAGGAAAACCTCCATTAAAAACTTTTCAAAACAATCCTGCAGCATCACCCTCTTATCTGCGCTCCATCTGTAGGCATAGTATGTCCAAACAGTCCTATTTTGGCTTTTTGTCTCAGTCTTTGCCAACTTTCAAGCCTACACAAAATAACTGATTTTGTGTGGAGTAGGCAATCATTTTAAACAGTAAGCATTCAGACCAAAGTTAGTTTACTTTATGTCCACTTTCCCTTGAAATCCCCCCAGGACAAGAGACTGAAGTGTTCAGTGTTCAGGATCAGGGGTCCTGTTCCTGCCAACAGCTACATCCTGGTCCCCAAAAACAGCAACCAGTCTCTGGGGCTGACAGGTCGCTACTTCTACCTTCTCTTCAGGCCCACCCCTGGCAAATACTTTGTGGTCCACCTGGATGTTTCTGTGGAGGTATCTGACCTGATTTTATTTGATGATCCTGAGCATGTGTATCATGTGATGAAATGAAGTGCGTTGATATATCTTTGCTATGTAAATGATCTCTCATTTAACAAGTCCTTTTATTTTTGTACTGACAGTCATGGGACTGGAGATTATTTTGAAATCCATCAGGAGACTAAATCACTTTTTGGGTTTCTTTGTTGATGTCTGTTGATTTAGCTCAGATGCAGGTACTTTTAAAGCACTGTATTGCGTAATCAGCTCAGACAGTGGGAGATACGTACTGTAGATGTTGGCATTTTAGAACTGTGCAAAAGAAAACCCCAGCAACTTACTGAGTTGTGAAATATTCAGCTCTTATTCTAGTCGAAACCCAAAATACAAGTATGAACCTGTGTGTGTATGTGTGTGTGTGCTGTGCTGTGACGTGCAGGAGGGCCAGGTGGTCCGTATCTCTTTTTCCAACATGTTCAAAGAGTTCAAGTCCACAGCTACCTGGCTTCAGTTTCCTTTCCTGTGCGGAGCTGCGAAGGATTCAGTCTACGAAAGCACGGCCAAATCCGCAAGACACGGTAAAAACGCATGCACACACATGCAACTGTGTAGATGTGAGCCGTTGTTTGTATGCATTTGTTTTGCTAGTACGCTGTACTTTTGTTACAATGTATATAATCATGCCTCTTACAGCACTGGTTTATTATTATGTTTACGTGGTCCAGGTTTGGTGGGACCAGCTCCCACGTCAGTGCGTTGGACCTGTCTGATGCTGGATCTGCAGTACACACTCTCCGTCTACCTCAACCGCTGCTACAGCCAACTGAAGAGCATTAAGCTTTGTGCTAACATGGCAGTGAAAAACATGTTTACCAGCGACCTGCTGCTAGATCCAGGTGAGACTACGCTGACCTAGATACAGTATGTGTTCTATATGTACACATCCTTTTTTTTTGGGAATGTCACTGGTGGTTTTCTACGATTTTGAGGTGATTTCATGGGGATGATAAAAGAAATACCAAGTGCTCTTTTTTTTATTAAAGAGCCCTGTCAATCTTAAATCCATTGCTTATTCAAACCACTCAATTAAAAATATCTCTTTAGTAGAGTACAGTGAATAATGAATAACAGCGTACCCTCAGGGTTCTCCAAGTTAAATTTAAGACTTTTTAAAGACCTTTTTAATACCACTTAGAATTAAATTTAATTTCCAACTTCACAGCCATACTGTATGGAAGCATATTGCATTCACTTGAGAAAAAAAAATCTGCCCTGCTTTCCTGAATTAACGAGATAATTATCTCGTTAATTCAGAAAAATAGAGCAGAATTTATGTTTTCATGAAAATGTATCATTAATTCAGAAAAACAGGCTCAGAATTGAGCTTTTTCATGAAAACGTATCTCGTTCATTCAGAAAAACGGCAGAATTTATTCTCCTCCTGGCCCCAATTCTCCTTCGTACTTCAGCCTGCATCCTCAGATTTGTGAATAAACTCCTCTTAGTGCACGTATGACATCTTTGCTTTTCTCATCTACTCGTGCGATTGTCTGTCAACAGGAGTTTCTTTCAGTGAAGCCAAGCTGATGGGTCTGGCTTCTTCTCAGGGAACAGGCGCCATACCCAGAGACATGTCGTATCCTGTGCCCAAAGGAGGCTCCTGGCATGACCTCTATGATTACATCAGGTATGGTAACCTCACCTGGGTACAGAATATACTGAAATTGTGCTACAAGCAAAATCTACCCTGAGCTACTTTTTGTCATTTCTGAGGCCATAATGTTTGTTAGTGTTATGTTGTTTTTATCCCCATTTGGGTCACTAATGAAACTCTAATGATGATCATCAATGCACCTTTAACATATGGATTTTTCCTTTTGATATTACAGACACAGTACAGACTATTAGATTTATTTGCTCAAAACACCAGTTGTATAAAAATAAGATCTGCAGTCTATATTGTTATTGATTTAAGAAAACCACCTGCTTTCGTCACAGTGTTGTCATCTCGTCCGACCCCTACAGGTTTCCCTCAGAGGGAACAAAGTTACCATTTGACTCCATTCAAAAAGGCAACCCCAGGCTTGAGGCTAGTAAGTCATGAAATATCACACTGCCATGCACTATTTAAAGCTTTTTACTGCTCTTGCATGCTGTACTCTTTGGGTCTGACTTTCTTTTTTTAGATTTTCCTTAAAATGTTGTAAAAAAATTACAAAAGGTCATTTTTTTCCCCCCAACTTGCTTTTACAAGTTGTTCTGCACCAGAAAAAAAAAATCTTGAATAATTTATTTCATTATGCTCTTACTTGTTAAATCTTCATTATTTATTCATCAAAATAACTTTGGGCCATTGGAGCTTTTTAAAAAATAAAATCACTATTACCAGTCAGAGCTGTTCTGACAAAACACATTTTCTCTAATAGGAATGTATTGACTTTCTCTCCCAGGTTGTGCCTCAAACCAAAGAAGCCCGATCAGAGAGGAGTCTCGCTGCGTCAACCTCAGCAAATCAGTCCAGGACCGCGTGTCCCTCATCCAGCAGATCACCACTCCAAAATCAGTAAATACCTTCAAATCAAGTGTCTTTGATTCCCAATCCGCTTGAATTTCAAACTATGGCAGATGGTTGAGCTTGAGCCTTTGTATTGCAAATCTAGAGGCTTTTTTTTTTTCAGATGTCTCCTTCTGTCTCCTCAGCACCCGAGGAATCGAACCCCCGTGGTGACCGACATACCAGAGCTGGGTGTAGTTTCCGCGCACCGGAATGATGAGTGGCTTTGCCAGAATGATGACCGGCATCAGCGGGAGTCATCGCGCTCCAGATCACAGCAGCTCACGTCTGGGCCTCCCTGGGATTCTGACGATGACGGAGGAGTTCATGTGCACATTCATCCCGAGAACGGCTTCGGCAAACATGGGGAGGAAAGTGAAGAAGAGGTGAAGCTTCATATTGACGAGGTTCTACCAAACTTATTAAAAAAAATCCCGTTATTACGGAAGCCATCGACGGTCATGGATCCAAACTTTTTTTTTTAATGCCGTTTTCTCGGGATCGCAAGTTAATTATCTCGTTATCTCAAGAAAACGAGCTTTTGTTGTCTCGTGATAGCGAGATCATGAACAAAAGTTAATTTTTTTCTTATTACTTATTAAATATGATTAATTAGATGATAGCCTATTCACAAGTCGTATAAAACATGTTA
>JAOVVB010167829.1:0-11498 GCA_028570985.1 Heterobranchus longifilis | reverse complement strand
ATATAATTTCCACAATACCATAATTTTACATTATGTTTGGTATAAAAAGATTAAATGTAAAAACATCAAACACTATTGCACATGTGTATTACATTTTTTATTTATGCTGAACGTTATCGTAACAGTCAAATAACATAAATAACAAATATAAAACAAATAAAAAATAAATTACAACATGCAATATCAACTAAGAACTCTATCAACTAACATTTTAATATTTACTTTAGGGCAGACTGGCATTGAGAAAGGCTAAGTGCCTCAGCTTCTCGATGCAGAGAAGATCATCCTATCATTCTGCTTTGTGTTAATTTACAAAAAAAAAAAAACGTCTCTCCGACGGGAGCCGGCTCCCATCGTCCACTTAAAAGAGCCAGCTCTTTGAACCGGCTCGTTCGTGACCGACACATCACTAGCAGTCAGTGTAACAAAGAGATGGCAACCATGGGGCTGTTCCAAACAACGGCAGCATTTCCCTCCACCTCTGACCTGTTACCGAGACTCGGCCCCCCCCCTCTACGCCACAACGTGTCAATCTCCAGGTAGAAACTGGAGCTAGTCAAAGAAAATCAAAGCCGTTTTCGAGTAACATGTTTTCTTTTTGCAGCTCTGTGATACTGTAAGTGCCCGTGAGGTACTGTAGGACAAGCGCCAATGGAGTCCATACGGTTTCCTGCAGAGCATGGAATGTTTGACAGCACCTGCCTCTCGCCATTCATCTCCGTCTACACACTGAAGCAGTGCTGATTAGTTGTGTAGTTTGGACCCTGATTGTCTGAGAGTGTCTGTAGGTGTGTGTATCTGTAGACACTCAACTGTAATTGTGCTTTTTAAACAGTTTGACAGCGCAGACCCATCACTCTGTTTTTGTTTGCCCACTTCCCTTCAGCGCTCGGTAGAGTTTCAGAAGTAGCTGGAAGTCGTTGGCTTAAAATAGCTGTCAGTCGCTGTGTTTTATCCTGCACTTACATACTCCGCTGTGCCAGACGCACACTGTGCCATCTCTGATGTGGAGAAATCAATCAGTGAGATTGTCAGCTGGTTTTAATGGCCGCCTTGTCTCTGTGCCATGTCATTCTTTCCTAAAGTGTTTCTTTATTTTTGTCTGTCTTCTATCTCTCACTTTCCCTCTTTCTCCGTCTTTATTTCTTCCTTTCCCTTCCAGTTTCTTTTCCCAGTCAAGATGTAAACCAGAGCTGGCCCACGACAGCAACGCAGAAGAGGAGGTTGTTGCTACAATAAGCATCTCTTAACAAACAAAGAAATAGATGTGTGAAGGCCAAGGCTGTTCACCGTACCCCCGCCCGACACTCTGCAGACCCTCGACGTGGCAGCAGGAACACGTGACATCATCAACGAGTCGCAGGACATAATGCAAACAGGACATTTGTCATTCAGACACTGTTTTGTCAGGTTGAAAAAGGCTGAACATCATTCGCTATTTTCTGCCTTTGGGGGCTACAAAATTGCTTCGTTGAAATATAGCCTCTAGTTTTCATTGAATTAAGATGTTTACACACTATATACAATAGTATGAGACTGTTCACCCCCATTAATTGAGAGGCCAGATGCGAATTGGACCCGACTTGACAGACGTTTATTTTGCCTTTTGATTTATCGATATGTTTTCTTTGTGTTGTTTTTATGCTTTAAGCTGTCCTCTGTACAGTACACAGCACTTTCTGCACCCAGAATTTACCCAAAGGGATCATAAAGTTGAAACTTCAGTCTCGTATCTTGAGACCACAGTTCAGAACCGTTAAGCTCATTTCATCTCATCCCTCTGAACGGGACTCTGGATTTGACTCCCAGTTTTGGCGAACGAGGCGTTCTTGAGCAAGACGAAGTGATAAACTAGCGCCTGGGGTGCTGCTGAAGAGCTGACCCTGTGCTCTGATCGCCCCAGCAATGAAATAAAAAAGAATAAAGATCCACATGAGGATAACCGATGTGTGATATTATTTTCACATTTAAAACCCCAAGCTTTTTTGAAAGTAGTTTCTCATCTGCCAGAAGCGAAATCTTCCTATCTTTTCTAACTTTCTGCATCTGATGTTGTGCTGATATTGAGTTTGTGCGTCATCGGATAAAGTAGGTCAAGACTTCTGGTTTGTCCACGTCTCCATTGTACACCAGTAGCTGATGATATAAATACATGACTCACACTCATACATCATTATTGATCATCGCACTTCCACTTTCCATCCTTGTCTTTCACACGCAAACACACGTGCACATGGGCGTGCACACACGCACACGGAGGCATGTGTTGTATGTGGTTTGGTTCATGGTGATGTCATTTTACAAACATTCAGTGCTGCATGCTTGTCGAGATTGTGGAGATGAAAGCAGGGGAAGTTAGTAAGAAACTTTAAATCTTGTCCACAGGCAGAAAGGTTTGACACTGGAATGACATGCTCGACGATACATTCTTACCCAGATTCCTCTTCATATTCTGTGCTCTTCAGCACAGTAGCTGTCTGCAGCCATGAAACTTTAACTCATGGTGAACTCTAGCTGACTGGAGAGTCGAGTTACAGACCGGTCTACTGACATCTGAAGCATTGCAAAAGTGCCCATTTACATATACAAATTATGAGGGTAAATTTGATGGGCAGGAATGCTTCTTACTATTTCTGTCTCACTTTTTCTTCACTGTTGGGATGTGGTAAAGTTTGTATTGATGGAGTCAGTGGCAAAACTACCACAGGTAATGCAGCTGCATTAGCGTGCGCAACAATTTGAACTCGCCACCAGCAAAATATCTGGCCCAATGACAAAAAATCATCTATGATAATAAGCGGTAAGTCTTTATAGCATTCAATGAGCCAAGTCATTTGCTTGACGGTGTCGCATACTTGATGTCATTCACCAAATAAATAACATACAACTGTTTTTTTTAATACAAACTTATACAAACATATAGTTTATTGACTCATACCTCTATGTTACATTTCTAAATTAAGTTTAAATAAGGATTAATGGGCGACTTGATGTTCAAAAATGTGGAAATCTGTTGTATGGTGGTCCGATCTTGGCAGTCTGTTTTTCTAGCAATAATTTAATTTAGGCGTCAACTGTGCAGGGCATTTCACTGTTGCTGGTCATTTTAAATCTGCATGCTTTCACTTCTTTCATTACGTTATGTTACATTTAATTATGATGGGGCCATTTTGACCATTTGGGCCTGGCACTGCCTTGTTGCATTGCTGGATTGAGTGTTTTAGGGTTGTAAATGCAGCTTTGCAGTTGGTGGAGAATTGGTGAAGGGCAGTACTGTTTGGTGTGGTCAGGGCGATGAGAAGTGGTCTTGTGTGGTCCCACTGGGTTTAGGATGGAGTTAGTCAGAGGTTTATGAATGGAGTGGAAGAGACATCTTTATGGCTCTGAGGCCCTCTCTCGCCGCTAGACAACACTAAACACCAGGAGAGCTCGGTTCCACAGACTGCCGGGAGTCCCAGAACATGACGTGTCTGGGTTTAAAGGTGAGTGTGTGTGTGCCTCCTCCATTAAGAGTAGACTCCATCTGCAGAATAAATTTGAAAGGGCAGCCATTACTGAAACGTTAGCTGATCTTATTGTCCCTTTCTATGAACTCTAAGGGGTAAAGTGATAAAGTAAATACCTTATCTCACAGACAATCGAGCACAGGACTTGATATTCATCGAATAATAAGAATGTTTTCTGTGGCATGGAGCGAGTGGAAAAAAACAGCAGCAATTACTGTGAAAGTTAAGCTTGGCCATAAATGCGGGCTGGAAATGCTTACTGCAACGTTGAGTGTAACACGGTAAGCAGCTCCACCTCCATTGCGAATACACAGGATATTGAAATATATTTGGGCTCCATAATGAAATGATTATGAAACAGTCCCCATCTTTGAGCGAAGGGATGGAGCTCTGTGCTGAACCGAGGGTGAAGCCGTTACATCTTTTCCCAGTTAAAGAGGCTTAGAGAGCAGCCATCTAACTCCAGTGACCTGCGTTGATTAGAGAAGTGTCTGGCATGGAGGCAGGGTGTGTCTGCCAAGCTCTAACCACCCAAGAACAGTGTTTTACACACACACACACACACACACACACACACACACACGTAAAAGCTGACTTCTTGAAAATATAACTATTCCCCTAATTTTGGGAACTCATACCTAAAATGGAAACCACAGATCGGAGTCTGGGTTCCACGTAATTTCCAGTCATCCAGGATCAATTAGGTGCTTCATTCATTCGTTCCATTCTGCTTATGTTTCCTTCACTCTGCATAAAATTTTTTGGGATTGAGTAGCATCTTGTGAAAGTTTGTAGTGATAAAGACACGAGAGTTGATCAGTATTTTCTGCAGCACAGAGCAAACTGTTGTTTGTATAACATTTCACTATGTGAAATATTCCAAAAGTATTCCAACTGAGCCTCTGCTGAGATGGCAATTGTTTAGAGAATATATTCAAATCGGCCCTTATCCCAAACCACAAAGCCGGGATAATTGCGGAGGGATATCTCACTCACCATCCCGCATCTTTTCCATGACTCTTTTCTTGTTTTACCATTGCAGTGTTTTCTGCCACCCCACCCTTCATAGCCTTGAGTGTATACAATCCTCACAAGTGTTTGACCCTGCCTCTCCCACCCGAAGAGAAGCACATCAAATAACTCAGAAAAAAAACAGACAGATGTGTTTGAAGGGAACATCTGTCCAGAGCTATCCCCATGTCAAATGAGGTGCCAAATACAATGAAACTCGAAGAACATTTTTCTCAGAGGATTGCAAAGAGAAAGAAATATTTGTTATCACTTGGCTTTATGTATGTGAGGAGCTCTCTCAGTAGACAATTAGACACCAATTTCCTCTCATAAGGCTCAGTTTCCTGCACTTAACCCCAGATAACTGCAGCAAGAGTAGCTTTGGATGCTGTGTGAGTGTATTTTGGCCGAGCCGCCAGCCTTCTCAAGGCCAGAAGGTGAGAGATTTTTGGAATACAAAGAAATGACATATTCACTATTACTTTGAAGAGCACTTTGGACTTAAGAGGTGAATGATGGCTCAAGGGACAACATTTCGACATTTTATTTAAAGGTTATTATTTAGAAATTGCTATGTTCTGACAGAAAACAGCTGGCTTTTAAAGAATGATTCCAACTTACTACATCTTCACTCTTGACTATTTTTATGCTATAATTGTCTATTGGTTGGGATAACATGGTGCTCACCAAAGTAAATAATGAGATCTGGGAACATGATGGTATCAATTAAGTCTGACAGGGCAAAAAACATGGGTGGCCCGATGATCAGACATTTTGTAAATAAGCCAAACCGAAAGTGTTGGCACCAAAAATGTTGGCAATTGTCCTTCATTACGCAGCAAAACCGTGTGTGTGCACCTCTAAGCAAGAACAGTATATGTAGGTCAAAGTTGAACGAGGAAGTCATTCTTTAAACTGTAACGCATGTTTTCAACTGACAGTTTGGATAATCATTTTAACTTTTGCCACTCTTTTATCTTCTAAATAGGTTTGGCTAACTTGGTTTATTTAAAACCTGTATGATTATAAAACTTCTTGTGCTTGTCCTGTCAAACGTCTTTATTGTGACATTCCCAGATCTCAGCAATTAGCTATTGACAATAGAAATGATAGCCAAAACCATTACCGTAAGACCCAAGTTGGAACACACCACTATCCATTAACAATGATTAAATAATGGGGTCAGTATGTGTGAGTGATTCAAAAACTAATCAGGAAATAGCAAACTATTGGGTCACTATTGAGGTAATGTCTGTCTTCAATGATCCTGACCTTTTGTGAATCATTTGGTCAGTAAACTGCAAATAATACAACGTGGGAGGGAAAAAGCATCTGCAGCTACGATATCATCTCTTTTAGGCTCCACTTGAGCACAGTAGTGCTCAGCTAAATGCTAACATGCTCATGATAACAAAGCTATCATACGTAGCAGGTATAATGTTTACCATCTTTGTGTAGTATGTTAACGTGCTAACAGCTGCTAATTAGAACTAGAAGAAAAGGAGATGCTGATAGACGAGTTGCATAAAATATGCTCTGAAAATATTTGAGACTTTTATTGGTTTCTAGACTCCGGTGATTTATAGTCTATTCATCCCATCAATCTAGCAGTACAAGCCTCACCTTTACGTATGCTTCATGATTTGTGCTCAATCTTGCTCCGCTGCAAGATGTTCTACATGCTCCACATTCTGTCACGGCCAGTCTATAGTGTTCTGTAACTTGTTTTTTACCAGACATATTGTGAAAAGTCCCTGAACTCAAAGACGCCCTTTCCATGATGCACCAAACAAATGGCATCCGCCTGAAGTCCAGTCCAATACACACTACCTTTTCTTCAAATGTGTTTTATGGTTTGTTGTTGTCACTGAAGGTCTTCTTGCTCATTGTCCTCCCACTCCATACTTTCTGTTCCCTTTTCACCTCTTCTCATTCTGCCCATCCTTCATCATAATGGCTTTAGCAGATGCTGTTTTGAGGTAGATAATAGCTACTGTGTGGCAGTAGATGTGTTCTGGGTTCTGGGTTTTTGTTTATGGCTGTAACTAAGCCCTGTAGGCCAGCACCAGCCCTGCTGTCTGTCAGATGTCTACTGCAAGCCGCCACACACAGAGGAAGAGAGGAGCTTAAAGGACCATACCAGTGGTTTCGCACAATCGATCCAGTAAATCCTATCTGCTTAAAACTTACATTCCTGAAATGCATGTCCCAATTCATGCAAGTGATGCTGTAATTTTTAAATGTGTTTTCCCCACCGTCCAGGGGGCCATTTTTTCCAGTTAGTGCACGTAAAACCGTGCTGTGATCCGTGAATCTTTCCTGGTGGTGCGTCTGACAACAGACCATTCAGCTGCCACATAACATTGCATTCAAATACTAAGATGTTTGGAAATTCAACAGGGAATACAAATAATTATGTATAATGTTGGAAAAACGTGTCATAAATTTGACAGTTAGTGGTCCTGAATGATTTACCGACTTCAGATTGGAAGAAAATTCTAGATACACGACGGCATGTGAACACACCATTCCTTGATATCGAACCTTTTCGTGCAATATCATTGGATGATCAGAGCTAGAAGGAGCTCTGACAAAATACTACAAAAGCTAAAATGTGAGAATTGTAGTGGAACCAGACAGAAGTTATGTGGCTTGCTAAACATGCAAAACCACTGGTATGGTCCTTCTAAATCCTGCAGAAGCACTTCTTGTGCAATCCAACCCTGATTCCATTTAATACTGAGAGAACACAAAATGAAGACAGTGAAATAATAATAATATTGATAGAAAGGAAAAGAAAATGTTTTTTGTACCGACAAAAGACCAACATCCTGAACTATAATTTCTGCATGAATCTGAAAGAAGACTTGAAGTGGAAGACCACATTTGTATGAATTTCAGGAGAATACTTATGCAATAACATAAGAGTTTATTCTTCTGTTTGTTAGGAAACATTTAAGAGTTATCTCAAGTACTTGTTTCTAAAGCAGAAGCAACAAGTGCATCTAATGAAAGCGTTCAGAGGAATTCTTACTATCACTGATCCCACTGTTTATATCAGTAATTCACTAAAGCCAGGGCCTTTCCAGTAAACTCTGTGCTTTGGTTACATCTAAACAAATGACAAAAATGGTCTTGAAGACTTATACAAGCTTGGGCATGGTAGATCTGGTGTGTGTCCCTCTTAATTGTGTATAAGTGTGCGATGGTGTGTATGTGAATTATTTGTCCCTACTCAGAAATCACCCCAGTCCCAATGGCTCCAGAACAAGCTGCTGAGCTCGTTTCCATTACATGTTGTGTTGTGTTGTTGTGCGTTATGCTGGTATTTCCACTTTAATCCCCCTTGCAGACGCTGTCTGACACTGATCTCTTTTTGTCTAAGCACACCAAAGGATAGCTCAGGACAAAGGAACGAGCCTAAAAGCTTATAAAACCTTCAGATCAAACACTGTTGATTTTCAATATGTTTGTGTGAGTGACGAAAGCCGTTCTGGATCGTCATGTCGGACTCTTGTGCAATGTCATTCCTTACCCGCTTCATCACTTGGTTTATAAACAATGGGCCTCACTCATCATTATCTTCCTAAATTTTTTTTTCTTACATTTGTCTACGTTGTCTATGTTCTTAAACCGCAGAATTGTTCACGCCTGTGTTCTTATAATGATGAATCCCATTGTCCTCATAAATACGACGCGTGTGCCAGTTGATTCTAATTAGCAGGTAAACACCCCACTAATCCACATAAAGGACATGAGACTGCAGGGCCGTGTGCACACAGAAACTGAAAAGAAAAGTTGAGGGAATTAAGTCAAGAACGCCGAAGCACAAGACTCCAAAACGTTAAAAAAGAAATCAAATTAAATCCTCAATAGTTCTGAAGTGGAGTTACTTCTGCAGGAAGTGAATGCCAAACAAGCTATCATATTTAGTAGCATCTCACTCTTTGCAAATAGATCTACATGGTCCTGGAGATGCGTTCTCCCCTCAGGGCAGATCTGCAACATCCTGCAGGAACAGTAAATATGCCATTGTGCGAGTAGGCCTCTGGTGCAGAAGTATAGGCCTACTTTGGGCCTGTAATGTGATCAATTATTAATTACTGGATGGCATGGTTCTCACTAATATAATTGATGAGAATTTAAGTGATAGTATAGTGTTTATTTATTTTAAAAGACCATAATGCTTTCTAAAACACTGAAAATAATTAAAAAATATTATAAACTATAAATGTAGATCCTATAATATTATACAACTGTAGAATTGAAGAAAACACAATAAGTATTTTGCACAAACATGTCAGCACTCAAATATGTGCATGTGCTCTTGAGTGTGTTCAGATTCATTTCTTATCTAAGAGCAAATCCCAAATATGAAACCATTAGTGAACGTCAGATTCTTCGTGAAAACTGCGTAAGTGGGTTTTAAGAAGAGATTTCTTCTTCAGAACGGTTGGTAAATGAGGCCAAATGTTTGGGACGTGTTGTTGACGCCAACCCCACAGCATTGTTGTATTAAAAGATAAGGCTCGGAATATTCTACATTTTTGTTATTGTCCACAAATTTCATGAAAAAGAAGTGTTGGTCCATCTCTCATTACCTCCTAACTGCTCCCTGCCTTTGGATCTCAGCCCCAAGTCAATGTGTTGCTATAGTGGGGATGCAATTCTTCAAAAACAGGTCACAAATATATAGTTACATTTTCGGGGAGGACTATTTTAGCCACATATTTGTTGTGCCACAGAGTGCTTAAGGCAACAGGATGGTGTACATATGTATAATTGATTCAAAATAAATTATGTATTATGTTCATTGTAATGGTGGCATTGCAGTGTGAGCACAGAGAAATAAAGTATACACAGAAAGACCTGTAATTTACATTATTAGCTGCAATGAGGACCTAACCTTAACTGTGTTGTAGTTGCCATGCGCAGATATTGTAGAAAGTGAGAACTATAAAAATGTTTGCAGTGGGGCATAAATTAACATCACTGAATGTAATCTGTGGTTTTTCAGAATTGATGCTATTTTATGGTGATAGGTATGAAAGTGTTTGCATAACGCACATAAAGGCAGATGCATCTGCGATTTTACATACATGTAAAGTACTTAAGTAAAAATTTGACTTATAGCATTGCAACTTGTCTTTCTTATTTCGTAATAGCTCAAAAAGACCATCATATATCGGTGTTGAGTTTACAGGGTTCCTGGTAAATACCAATGGCAGACTGTTTTGGAACAAAAACATCTGCTGCTTGGATTTCCAAGTGACTCTCAATGTCATTCCCGCAATTACTCTCATTTTCTGTATCTGCTGTATACAGGATGGTGCTAGGTGTTACCAGAAGCAATAAAGACCTCTGTAAGCTATGCAGACAATTGTGTTGTCTATAAACATGGAGAAAGTAATTGATTGCTTAGTGCTCCTTTAAAGGTAGAGCACCTTTCGTCACATCACGTGTCTTCACAGACTGGGAGTGTTTTAACTGTTGGTTAGAGGTGTGGGGGGGTCATGCCTGGAGGTTTGTGGGGGTGGTAATGGAGCTTTTCCAAAAGTGTGTGATCTAAGCATACCACTCTTATTTGCTGTCATATGCATGCCAACTACATACAGTAATCACCCTCAGGTGAAAAACTATTCAGATTAGTCAGAGCTGGAAACACCCTGGGATCTCCATGGTGTCATGAGGTTGTCATAGAATACTATTATATCTGATGGGTGTAAACAAATAGTTTCTCAATTCTGGCCCTGTAAGGGAGGCAATGTATTATATAACCTGTAATCACTGGTGCACACTAACATATTGGAATGCAATCCAATCATGACGGCCAATTTTGTGTCTCTGGTTGTCAGATACAGACCTTCCACAAAGACAGTCTGTGAAGATAAGCTCAGAGAATACTTATGTCAGGCGGGTAATGGAGCATCTCAGTATCAACATGCTGGAGACAGAAACAAACCAAATTTCATTCAACAAGTCCTCCAAACCACACGACCACATAGGTTTGTTCCTAATACGACCCACAGGAGTGTTTCCTAAATTACCGATGGCAGTTTAAAACACGCGGTTGACGTGAAAGGGTCACAGTTTGGTGAGGTTTAAGGAATGTGATGTACTTACGTAATGTAGTTACAGTACGTTACGTAACTTTACTTACAAGTTAACTTAAAATAAATCAACGTTGACTTGTGGTTTCCCCTGGGACACAAACAGCAGTCTCCTGGGTGAAAGTTCTGTGTTTGTGTTTGATTTTGTCGCTCTTTATACAACATCACCTGACGTCCTGCTTTTTTTTTTTTTTTAATTTTAACTACGGTCACTAGAGGTCGTCACCTAACAAAAAACGTAAATATGGCTCATGATAACCTGCTTGTACAAACCACTTATGGAGTTGTTTTTTGGCGGAAGAGTCTCATTTCATTGCAACATAAGGAAACAACTTCTCACCATACAGGTTGTGTTTGGACCTGTGAATGTGTGTATGTATGCAGGAGTGTACATGTTGACCCAGTTTAACCCTTTAAAAAGACTCAGAGGAGTAAAGCCAAGCCAGCTGCTGCTTTGTTCCTCTCCCAGGTGTCTCTTTTAACTCACCCCTCACAACTTACCGTCTCCCTTCCTTCCTCCTCCCCTCCTCACCCTTTACAATTCACCTTAACCCCCCCGCCTCTGTCCTCGACCCTCTGCAACTCACCCTCCTCACCTCTCTTTCACCTCTCTTTCACGTCTAACTCAAAGTTTCCCTCTTACCTACAAATACCATATTCACTTTATTGAAAACACTAATGTGTGATGTGATACAATTTTTACAAACTTGGCCGACATACAGTTGCCATCAATGTTTAGTAATAGGGATGCACTAGTCTGGGTTGCTATGTCGGTATAAAGCCTATTAC
The DNA here is from genome assembly GCA_028570985.1 of Heterobranchus longifilis. Lineage (NCBI taxonomy): Eukaryota > Metazoa > Chordata > Actinopteri > Siluriformes > Clariidae > Heterobranchus > Heterobranchus longifilis. The sequence continues at coordinate 82 of JAOVVB010167829.1, read as the reverse complement.
TTCCGCCGGGAGGAAGTCCCTCCTCCCCTTCGTGTGGTTCTCAAAGTCCCTTCGCTGCAGCCGTGGCCAAGATGATTGTGAT
>JAOVVB010167809.1:0-11498 GCA_028570985.1 Heterobranchus longifilis | reverse complement strand
CTCTTCTTACTTGCACCTCTTATTATTTATTTATATACTCTACTTATCTGTATTTATTTAAGGTGTATCTTATCTTGTATAAAACGCCGGACTGCTGTGCTGTTTATTTTGATCCTTCCTGTGGAGGAAGTCCTCAGGCCTTATATGGGCATTATGACGTGGCGGTTCCTCTCCGGGAGAACCGGGAAGCCACGCCCACCCGGGCCTCATTCCAGGAGCAGTCCAGCTCCTGTATAAAACATAAACTCCATCCATGTGTTAGTGAGTGAGGGACTTTCTGTCTCAGCAGGGAGGACATGTGAGACATCTCACATGCATCCATGCACTGAAAAACACATATTGGGGAGACAGTAGGAGAATAGGGTAAAAAAAAACAAAAAAAAAAACTTATAGATATCACCAGGAAACGTCTCCAGTTGATTACATAAGACAATATTTTTTTGGTTATGTTATTAAATGTGCTAATGTGCATTTCCAGAACAGAAAGCTGAACATTGGACAAAGCCAGTTTTTAAAGAAATCAATTTTCCCCATGTTTTTATGAATAAAATGTTGTATAAATCAGGTTATGAATGATGTATGAAAAAAGCCGTGTGTAAAAAACCTTCAGATAGGAATGAAACTGGAAAGTTTGGTTTTATGTAAATACTACTGAAGTGGAAATTTCTGGCTCAGAGTTTGAGAAAAAGAAAAAAACTAATTTGGAGGAATACGCCCTTTGAAAATATGTATTGTAAAATTCCATACATTTTGCGAGACACTACAGATAGGGTAAAAAAAACAACAACTAATAGATATCACCATGAAACTTCCCCAGTTGGTTACTTACATTAAGACAATTCTTTTTTGTATTACAAGTTTTCTGAAATGTTATGTTTAAATATGCAAATAGGCGTTATCTAATGCTTTTAGTGAATTTAGGACACACAAATAGATAAAGTGTAGTAAAATAAACACCTAAATGTGTATTTTGGATGTTTCCTTTCTAGTAGTACACAATTGACAATACATGAAAAAAAAAAATTGCCTGTAGAGTCTTTAAAACAATCCATGCCAGAAAATATCCTTTGCATTTTGAAGTCATCTTTTTATTTATTTTTTTGTCATTGTTATTAACATTAAATTCAGATCAATGCAAATGACTGCGTGCTCCCAGTGTTTTGTGATTAAAAACACAGTTTAGTGACACACACACAGCAGTGAAGCAGAAAGGTGTGTGTGTGTGATCAGTGACAGAGCAGCACCCTGACAGGTTTGTGAGGTACTGCTGATGTTGGGTAGTAACCCTGCTTTGATCATGAGAGGGAACTTTGTGCAACACGAGGCCAAACCCAGTCAATTATCTCAAGCAGGAAGATTCATGTGCAGTACATTAGTCTTTTGATCTATAAAACCTGTTTCACCAAAAATTACCCTTCATTTGCTTTTTGCTCAGGAATCGAGGTTCCCTCTCTTTAAAAGCACAGAAAAAAGAAATGTGATTCCTCAGTCGTGCACCTGCTGTTTCAGTTGTGGAGAAGGGAACCTTTGTCTCCTGTTTGTAATTCTTCCAACGCCCACACAAACACAAATGCCTCCACCGATGTATCCCATATCCTTGCACAGACAAAACAAGTCAGGTAGGATGCTTTTGCTTCGACAAGCGATACCGTAAATCCTCTGGCTGCACCTGAAGTCATGTGCAGCAGTCGTTTACACCAGGAAACACATCGATAACACATGTTTTATGTACAGATGTCCGCTGGAGACAGGGTCAGAATATATGACATATAATACGACTGAATAATAAAACATAGAAACGGGCAGAAGATCAGTCTGGATCAGTGGGGTTCTAACCTTTTTTTTTCATCTGACGTGTCCCCGCAGCTCTATCAGAGGAGACATGTTCTCATGAATAGATTGTAAACTGCATGTGATTTAACAATATTAATTATATAAAAGTAGATCATGTTAATAATATTTTTGTGCAATTGACTTGTCAATGCCACTTGGAGTAGCAGAAGCTGGATGTTTCAATCATTATATACTGTATTAGGCTACATTTATCATTAGCTTTTTTAACAGTTTGTCCATTAGCCTAGTTTTAGCTAAATATTTAGGCCTAGACTGTTTATCCATTATTTTTAGCTAACATTTCAGCTGTTTATCCATTACTTTTAGCTAACATTTCAGCTGTTTATCCATTACTTTTAGCTAACATTTTAACAGTTTATCCATTACTTTTAGCTAACATTTCAGCTGTTTATCCATTACTTTTAGCTAGGGTGACCAGACGCCCCAGTTTTCTGGGGACAGTCCCTGTTTTTGGTGGCCTGTTCCCAGCTGGAGCTGTCCACGAAAACGGCCCTGTTTTTAACTGTTAAAAACAGACCACAAAGAGAAATAATATTTCACGTGGCAAAAATGAGCGGGCTGCAGAGCCTATCGGTGGAATTTCTGTCTCAAATGTGAAGAAAGTGAGCTAAATATTCAAAATATATCAGAAATTGTAAACTAATTTTTACATTTGCTGCCTCCTCCTTGTCTGTTTTCTGTCTTATGTATTGATGATTTATAGAGGACCATCGTAGTTTGACCATTCTATGTTCCATAGTTTACCAGAGCTTCACTCACCATGGTACTGTAAACTATGATTTTCTGACATGCTTTACAAAGTTACTTACAGTTAGTACCCAATTTTATCAGTCGGCCTGCACCTTAGTTCATTACAGTACAACAGTTACCATGGTTACCATGGTCAAAATACATGACCGGATTTTGGCGGGAATTTTTTATTTCATACATAATAACATTGGATATTTTAATGATATATTGACCACCAAACCATAAATGTCCCCGGTTTTCATTTCATAAATCTGGTCACCTTACTTTTAGCTGAATATTTTAACTGTTTATAGGCCTACATTACTTTTAGCTAGGCTAAATATTTCAACTGTTTATTAGGGTATAGTTTTAGCTAACATTGTAACTGTTTATCCATTAATTTTAGCTAAATATTTCAACAGTTTATCCAATACTTTTAGCTTACTATTTCAACTGTTTTCAACAAGTCTTTAGTTAAAATATAGTTAATTATTTGAACTTTCAGAAAGTTAGAAACAAATTAAAGAAGAATATCATCATATTTGAACATTACAAAACAGGCGCAGCCCCGCCTTTGACATTTAGTGGATGATAATGGCAAAGGTTAAATAATCAGTCAGTGTGTATCCAACCTGCGCTGGAGAAGGCAGGCTGGATCTAGCTTTCAACAGCTTTTCCCTTTGGCAGTGAACACACAACTACCCTGTAACAACATGCACTTGTTGTAAAAAGCACATACAGATATTTGCTCACACAGACCCTGTTATCATGTTTAGGCCTAAAGGGAGTACTCCGGTTAGGACAAAAGTTACTCAACATCTTTTTCTAAATGTCACAGTTCAGGAGAATAGCATATGTAACATATAGCAACTGTGACGTTAAAGTTGGCCTGAAAGTCTGAAATCAATATTAGGGTCTCCACGCCTGGTCATAATGACCTCATGTCAGGTAATTCTCCGGTATTCAGAGCGACTATTTTAATTCTATGGCTTTTTTGTGAGTATCCATGGGAATATGAATAAACAGAGGAAAACAGCAGTTCCTGGCAGTGTTATGCTTCCACTTTGCCACCTCCCTTATAAATTCTATTCTCTGTGCACCTTGAGCCGCGTACCAGAAAGACAAAGAAATAATTTGCTTCTATTGTTTTACTGTTGTTTGATTTTTTACTACTGCTGAAGCTAAAGCTAAAGCTTCTTCTTCTCTGGTGTTTGATGTGTCGTCGATGTAGCCTTTATCGCCACCTACTGGCCCGGTGAGCGTTTGGAGTCATTTGTGTTCTCATGTAGACGGAGATATTTATCAAAACGGAGGTCATGTGGATGGAATTGTTTTTTTTTAAACGGAGCACAAAAATATCAGTTTAGGAAAATATTCAGATATATGTAGACGGGGCCTTAACCTTCGAGGGCTAATGTTCAGGAGCTTAATCAGAAATGTTGAATGATCCCAAACCTGACATTCATCAGTGCATCTACTGTTACATGACAAACATCGATATGAGAGCATATTTGAGGTCTTGCAAGAGGAACTGTATTGGTCTTGTTTTGAAAGAACTAATAGAATAATTATAGCAGTAATCATGTTTAATGGGAAGCATCTTGTAGAAATAATACCCAAGAATTTCAATTTAGTTTGATTATGATAGGATTTATTTTTAGCTACACTTGCACTGGGGATGGCAATGCCAGGCTGTCCGGTCTGTCAGTACACTGCTTTGGTCCAGAATGAAATATTTAAACAGCTATTGGATCCATTGCCATGAGATATTGTGCAGACATTCATGTTCCCCAGATGATGAATTATCACTTTGGTGATACCCTGATTTGTTACCTCTATCGCCACAAGGTTCACATTTGTGGTTGTTAGTGAATTGTCTATCAAAGGTTGGATGGATTGCCATGAAATATGGTGTGTTCATGTCCCCCTTAGGATGATCCCTTAACTTTTCATCTAGTGCCATCATCAGGTCAACACTTTTTTGTTAATTTGCTAAATGCTTTGGTTTATGACCCAATACCTGCAAAATGACATTCCCATCAGCATCAGCTATACATTGTTTTAGTGCTAATTAGCAAATGTTAGCATGCTAAAACGCCAAATTAAGATCATAACTGTTAGCATGTTACTGTACAGAATTATTAAGACTTTTCTTTGGACCCTTCCCTTGACTGGTGAAATAAATGCAGCCACTCTCATTTTGAATGAAGAGCTTAAGCATTGTCATTGTGAGCATGTTAGCATGCTGAAGTTAGCATTCAATACAGCCAGTCACAGAGCCGCTAGCATGGCTGTACACTCTCACGCTGTGTTCAGACCGGGCACGAATTAATTCATTCACGTGAATGAATTACATATAAAGTCAATGTAAAGACGTGATTACTTGCGAGTTCCTGTCGGGCGGTGCAATGACGCGAATTGCGCGGCGCGATGACGCGCGAATGATGTGAATTCGTGAGTTGAAATATCTGAACTTCGCGAATTACGCAATGAAAACAGAAGATTCCAGCGTCCAAACTCACGTGAATTAAGCGAGTAGTAGTTTATTGAACACAGAGTTACGCTATGTTCACATTACGGGCGCCAAAAGCTACAAACAGCCGTGGTGAGCTACATTGTCGCAGCGTCGTTGTCAGGTAACCGTTGGTGTTGGTCGAGCGCCCGTTTCGTTTCGTTTCACATTTCACCGCTGCATTACATCCCCGTGTGCACCGCAATACAGGGGAAGCTAACATATAGCATCAGCTAACTTAGCTAAATGCCACAGTAGCAGAGACGAGGACTGGAAACAGTGAAATAGATAGGTTGTCGCTTCACTGCGTCACTGGAGCGCCGGAAGAAGTTGAGACGAGCTCAACTTTTTTTGAAGCGCGCCACACCCGTCACCCAGCGACAAGCGTCGGGTGTCAGTTTGTAGCGTCATATCGCCGTCTTCCATTGAAATGACTTGTAGAATGTTGCCATGACGCCGGTAATGTGAACACAGCATTAGCCCGTTTATCACAGCGCTAAATACAAACGTGAACGACCACCAAGACGCATTGTGATACGCTCACTCAAACCACTTGCCGAGGTGGTTTGGGACGCATTTGACCGCATATCTTTTGTAAACACTAATGCGTCCTGATGCGTCCCCCAACAAGGACGTATCAGGAAAATACGTCATCATATAACTTCACCATTTGTTGCATGACCGTCCATCGTTTTGCCCAATGGAAGGAGAGGTGTTGGATTCTGCTGACGGCGATATCTCCAGCTGTACCGACACAACCGCTAACGTGACTGGCGAGAGTGTGGACGTAATAATCGTGCGCAGGGGCCTCTCGGTAACGAAATCTGAACATAAGTGGTCAGCTGGAGACGCACGATAAACACAGGTGTCAACGGCGATGCGTCTCGGCTGTCCACTTGTGTTCGACTCACCGAAACGCATTTTAAATCCAAGTGTAAACAGGGTCTTAGTCTTGTTTATTTATTTATTTGTGTACTTTTTAAATATGACTTATGCTGCATTCACATGAAGGTAGACGGAAAACTGGATATCATTTTAGTGGACGAGAGCAGGATGGTAAAATTAGGTGAGGCCGGCAACAATAACAGTAGACGGCATTGCCAGCCAAAGTTAAAATATTTTAACTTTTTGGTATTTAGAACTGGATGTTACTGTGTTTCTTCACACAAGGAAAAAACATGGGTGATATATTACAAGAAAATACTTGCATTACTAGAATAATTACATTAAAAAATAGACACAAAATAAGTTTATTTAATATATTTGATCTATTCTTTGTAAACAATACGACATCACCATAGCAACACATCGTCGTGCGTGTTTCGTTTTAACGTCCTGCCATTTTTTTCCCCGTGCCGTCCAAAAGATATTCACGGTCTGCCGGTACCGTCTGCCTGACTCCGTGTGAATGCAGCATTATTAACATAATTTCTAGTTTGACAAATTGCTGGACTGAAATCATCAGCCTTAACAGCAGACATGTACCAGACACGGTGATGGACACATACGAGACTCAAAACGCTGCCAAAGCAAGTTAAAAAAAGATCTTATGTGAAGAGATAGTTGGAGGGAAAAAGACTGCGCCTACGCCCATGGCAATGTACCGAGAACGTGCACAAATGAGCTGTATGGAAAAAAGATCTGCACATCCATCATTTGGAGACACATTGTAATGTCATATGTCACTGACATTTTTAAATCATTAATCTTTCTCAACTGTTGCGTGCCATGAAATCCATGCTGACACCACACTACTTTTTGCTGTTTCAGTCAACTCCTTTGATCATTTCAGAGTTAAAAAACAAAACAAAAAAACAACTTGTCTCTTACTTCACTGGAAGACCTGTAACCTCTGTGTGCATCAGCCAGGGGCGTAGGTTTTGTTTCAACATTGTGGAGGGGGGACACATTAAATGGGGGTCTGGGGGTCCTCCCCCAGAAAACACTTCATTTCCTGTGTCCTCGGGGGTCATATTCAGAGGAAAAAAACTCAGCATTTCCGAGATTAAAGTTGTAAATGTGCAAGAATTAAAAAAAAAAGATATTCTCTGAGATTATAAAGTCATAGATTTGCAAGACAAAAGTTTTTTTGGTCAAGGAGCCACATCGCTTCACACCACCGCTTTAAGATATTTTTTTATCGCAAATTTATGACTTTATAATGTCATAAGTTTTTTTCTTGTCAATTTGTGAGTTTTTCCTCATAAATGTACCCCCTCCCCGGGTCTGTAATTTTCTTTTCTTTATTTATTTTTTTACCTACAATGGCCCTAGTACACTATACTCAGGCATTCTGTATTCATTTCAAATATTTACTGAACTTTTCTGATTTAATGTTATCCCTGTTGAATCAACACACATGTGACAAACTACTTTACTGGAGGAATTGTTGCGTCTATGAGTCGCGTTCTAGCAGTCCGTCAAAATAAAAGTCTTCTACTACTTCCGTGTTTTTATTTGGGGGGGATGCACATGTTCTAAATAGTGCTGACGCCGTCAGATGGTCATTAGAAACTGTTTGGAAAAGGGCAGGAGCTTTGAAAGAAATACCTGGCAGGTGATTGGACGAACCATCTGTCTATCAAACTCGAAGGAGAAGTGCAGAAAAGCCTTCAGTGTCGTTCTTTGCTCTTCTTTTAATGAAGAAATCTTCTTTAGTCCTGATATAACTATTGCGGTATCACAGGATCTACTCGGAGCCGCCATTGTTGTTTTGAATGAACGGTCGCGCAGCTCACACACCTAAACCGCGCCCGTACCTGCCGGTAGCTCCTCGCAGGACGCTGATTGGTCCGGTCATATCTTGGCGGGACCCAAACGCTTTACTTGGAGCCTGGCGAGATGGATTCGTGCGATTTCGTAATTTTGTGATATCGCCGGGAATCCAGCTAAAATGAAAACCTACACCTATGGCATCAGCCTTGTCACATCCTCTTGCTCACTTCTTTATAAGAAAAGGAGGAGGGGGGGGGGTGTGAAGCCTGTCGGGCAGCCACATACTCCCACGCACAGTGTTGTCCATGTCCGTGCTAACTGAAGGCACTCTCAGGTCTCCCTTACGAGGTCCCGTGTCCATCCTGCTCAGCGAACCTGAAACTGCCCTTCAGGAGCTGTGAGTCAGGTGGCTCACCGGAGCTTCAGGGGGCAGTGGAGCCTTTTCTGCAGAGCGAGAGAAAGAGAGAGAGAGTGGGGAGAAGACAAGGTGTGAATCTAGTATGTGACTGCTCTGTAGCCAAATTGTTACAGGGATGGTCAGCGGTGGTGTCTATAATGTTCATCTGTAGTGGTCTCAGTAATATTTGTTTGTTGTGTACTGAAGCTACATTTGAGTCAGATAATTGAGCACTGCATTAATTCAGTTAATTAATTCAACAATATAATCATGCGATTTTCGACAATTTATTGTTGTGGATTAGAGCCAGACCGATATATCGATCAGCTGATAATGTCGGCCGATATTGGCCTGTCTCAGACATATCGGTATCAGCGTATATGTTGTCCGATATGTGCTGATATGAAAACCTTTTTTACAGAACCTATAATGCAGAAAATGATGCTTGAGGTGATTTAGAAATGCTGGCATTATTTAGTTCTTTATTTAAATGGTCAGCAATTGACTGATACTGAACATACAGTACTATTTAGCTATTTATTTTATTTTTATTGATTCTTTATTTTCTCTCATTTCTAGAATTGTTTGACAATGTAATACATTGTATGTATAATGTATAATAACGTTCATTTGTTTAGGAAAGCAGCCTTTCTCATATCGACAAAATCGCGCAAAATCGCCATAGAAAAGGTTTATTTTCATGAAATACAAATTTTCAAAAAGTCACTAAATCGGCCACAATATCGGTAATTGGTGAATTTTCCCCCGCTACAATCGGTTTTGGTATCAGTCTAAACAAAATCCCATATCGGTCCTATTGTGGATTACTCTTCTAAACTGTTTTTGTGTATTTAATGTGATTTTGTTAACAGACCAGAGCTAGCTTGCACTCATGACAATTATGAACCACAGCAGTATTTCTACATGGACAAACTGAAACCTACACTGTACATTTACTACCATCTGACAACCTTACTGTGTATTTCTTCTCTGCTCCGCTCACCACCACCTGTCTGCTCTCAGCCACCCTCTCTCTTCAGCCAGAGGCAGCCAATTGCCTTGGGCCCCAAACCACCAAGGGCCCCAAAAGGCCTTAGAAATTTATGGTTAAGAAAGTTTTTCTTTTACTTTTTACTAATTAATTATGTCTTCCTAAAAATCCATATGCTAAAATGGCATCAGAAGGCTTAATTCATGAATAACTTGTGTATTATCTTCTCACTTTAGTAACACAAGATAGAAGACAGAAGATCATAATCAACTTCTATCAGAGAACCTGCTGGAAAATCAAGGTAAATCATGACAACCAATGGCAGATCTTCTATGTAAATGGACAATAAAGTACTATCTTTCTTTGATAAATAAGGATTGAAAAAGGGGGAGAACACCGGATGCGGAGGGCCCCATTCCTGTGTTCGCCTTGGGCCCCAAAATGACTAAATCTGCCGCTGTCTTCAGTGTGCACCAGCGTTATTAGTTCCGCTGCAACAGTGAAAATGAAAGTTCCTCTGGCATCGTTAACAGATGGTTCTTGAGCACTGGTAAGCCAAGATCTGACGTCATCACTGAGTTCAACCAATGGCCTAACTTACTCACTCACTCATTCACTCACTCAGTCAGTGACAGACTTTCCCGTTTATAGGGCTGGTCCCCCAGCTTTGCTGCGGTCCAGCCAAAAACTGTGAGTCAGTCAAAAGTGTGGGTCACCGATGTACATGTATGCCTGTGTCCTGTGGCTCCATTCAACTCTGTTTTTCTCAGTCGTCTCTCCTCCTTCCTTCGCTCTTTCTCTGTTTATTGGTCTATATAGTGCACGAACATGCAATCACGGTAATGAATGCAGAATGTGCTCTTAATGATCTCGCCCAATTCAGACTTATAAGTTAAAAGCCAAGGGAGCCTGTAGCACAAGAGGACATTTAGCGTAACAGAGGGGAATGCGGGGGTGAGGGTGTTGTGGCATGAGAGAACAATTGGCTCCAGATCTTTCCTCTGTGTACAGTGTGTGTGTGTGCGTGTGCGTGTGCATGTGTGTGTGTTTCAGGGGAGGAGGGCAAAGAGAGGCAGGGATTTATTTATTTATTTATTTAATTTATAAAACGACAGCGTGCAATGACATTGATCATTTACGTGAAATGACAACATGGTTGCAGCAGATTTAGCGAGACGCTAATTTCCGTCTGTAGTCCTTCACTTAACAAGCAGATGCAATAAATAAAATATAAAGTGCAATACAGAATACAATAAATGCAGACGCCTTACACAATAAAAACAGTATGTACAAACTCATGTAAGTTCATGTAAGGCCGGATCTGATTTTTTTTCTACCCTGATGCCACAGATCCTGTGGAGGACGTACCTTGGTACTCTGGGGTCATGCCACGTGCTGACACCTGTCTGAGTGTGGAGAAAGTACACTTGGCCTTGCTGCGTGGTCCTCTGCTCTGTAGGAACACATACAAAAAAATGGGATTAATCGATGCAAGATTCAGAGATCCGTGGTTACGCAATGATTTGAAACAAATTCAAAAAGGGAGGAAGGACAGCATTTTGCCTCAACCTTGGCACCGAGTGTCAAATGTTTAAAAAACATGGGAAATAAAATTTAGTTTAAAGGAATACTTCACCCTCAAAATGACCATCAGTTACTCACAACATGTTACGTTGAATTCGTGAGGAAAACTTTTTCTCGCATGCCTCCACGGTGAACGGAGAATCCAAAAACAGAACATTCTTGATGAATTGAAGTAATAGGGGGCCACATTTAACAACAGCAAAACTACATCAAAACATCTGTTTACAAACTCTCACATAACCCGTGCAGTATAATCCAAGTCTCGCTTATCCAGTTGTATGCTTCCGAAAACACATGCATTTTTGCTAAAACCCTACTATTGAAAAATCTTCAGCACAAACAGTCTCACGCACTACTTGCTATGTACTCGTCCGATAAGTGGTTTAAGCCAAAATGCATGTGTTTTATAGTTATAGTTTATATAACAATAGTTTCGTTGTTGTTAAACGTGGCCCCCGCTTCTTCGTTCACCGTGAAGGCATACTCGAAAAAAGTTTTCTTCATGAATTCAACGTAAAACCCAGTTCAGACACAAGATTCGTGACGAGACGAGTTGAAACTTGCAGCTACTTGCAATGCTCCGGTCTGCAACGTTCTGAAACCTGCCAGTTCACACCAATGTGACGAGATGAGACGGTGTATCATCTCGAATGCAATGACTCTCTGTACTCTCGTTCTAACTTCCTGCTTTTCTGTCTTTTTTTTAGCTGGATATA
>JAOVVB010167799.1:0-11498 GCA_028570985.1 Heterobranchus longifilis | reverse complement strand
TGCACCTTTAAAACTACACACTGTACCTTTAAAACTACACACTGCACCTTTAAAACTACACACTGTACCTTTAAAACACTAAACACAGAATAAAGCACTTTCACGTTGTTTTTCCGACGCAGTTCGGCGCTAGCTAGTTAGCTGCTGCTAACCGCCGCTCAGCTTGTTTGCGATGACTTCAGATCCAGTCCTCCTGAGACCAAGATCTAAAAAGTGTATTGTATAAATGTGGCTTAAAACCAAAAGAGTGATTTTTGTGGATCCTGGCGCAGAGGGGAAGTGATGAAAGGTGTCCTGATGTAAAAACACAACAGGTGTCGTCTCTTTTAGACGTTTAAATCAAGTTGGTGTAAACCAGTGGTGTTGGTTTGTCTGTCCGTCAGGAGTCTCCGTCCAGCTGGTTGGACGGCGCCCTGTCTCACATCTCAGAGATCCTGCAGCTGGAGGACGTCCCGTCCATCCAGATGGAGGTCGGAGTTCTGGTCCGAGAGTTTCCCGACGTCAGGTACGAACAAAACACACAAACCCACCTCTTCTTCTTCTTCTGGTTTCTTAAAAGAGAAAATAAAATTAAAGACAAATAAAAGAATAGAAGCATATCTGTCAAAGTATTGTTTTTGTGTTGTTGTATTGTTGTGTTGTTGTTGCATTGTTGTGTTGTTGTATTGTTGTTGTGTTGTTGCATTGTTGTTGTATTGTTGTATTGTTGTATTGTTGTTGATGTGTTGTTGTGTTGTTGTTGTTGTATTGTTTGTTGTATTGTTGTTGTTGTTGTTGTTGTTGTATTGTTGTTGATGTTGTTGTATTGTTTGTTGTATTGTTGTTGTATTGTTGTTGTGTTGTTGTTGTTGATGTTGTTGTTGTTTTTGTATTGTTGTTGTTGTATTGTTTGTTGTATTGTTGTTGTGTTGTTGTTGTGTTGTTGTTGTTGTATTGTTGTTGGTGTTGGTGTTGTATTGTTGTTGTTGTTGTGTTGTTGTTGTTGTTGTTGTTGTTGTTGTTGTGTTGTTGTTGCTGTTGTTGTATTGTTGTTGTGTTGTGTTGTTTTTGTGTTGTTGTTGTTGTTGTATTGTTGTTGTTGTATTGTTGTTGTTGTATTGTTGTTGTGTTGTTGTTGTGTTGTTGTTGTTGTGTTGTTGTTGTATTGTTGTTGTTGTTGTTGTTGTTGTTGTTGTTGTTGTTGTGGGACTCATTTCCTGTTTTGAAACTACAGACTGATGCTCTGGTCGTAGATATCCTCCTGATAGAAAACTTCAAATATTCATAAACTGAAAATGTGTTTTTATATTTTCCATTATTAATGTCTCTCGACTACAGTTTTTATGAATATGACCTGCAGACTTGAAGAGTAAAATGTTTTCTCCTCTCGTGTTCAGGAAGAAGCACGTGTCGGCCATTTTGAACATCCGGGGGATGACCCGTCAGGCGGAGCGGCAGGAGATCCTCAACATCGTCAAAGACATCGAGAGCAGCGACGGCGGCGGCGGCGGCGGCGTTAGCTTGACCCGGGACCGCGCCCTGTTCTCCGAGGTGCCGGTCACCTCCGAGGTGCACTGCCTGAACGTGGGTCTGAGCCGCGTCGCCCTCGCCGCCTCGTCCTGCTTCGGCACGCTGCGACCGCGTCCGCGCAAAACCAGAACGCCCGTCCACGAGAACCCCGACGACGTTCTGTGAACAGCCGGCGCCACAACGAGCGTTTTTATTCACACGTGACGATTATCGACTGAATGTAAAAGAATCCAACAAAGACACGTTTGATTTCTAATATCTGATCAGATTTTAATCATTTTCATTTTAGTTCCATGAAACACTGAGACGCTCTGCGTCCCTGCAGAGGACAACCGTCTCACGGACAAAAGACACAGTCCCTGGTGGACGAGGCGAGACGACAGGTGGATCATTATTATTATTATTATTATTATTATTATTAGTTCTCGTTTCAAAAAGGATCAAACATCGAAACAAATGATTTGAAATCTGAGATATAAAAACGCAGCCTCGTCTCTCGTGATGTCGTATGAAGAACACGGCAACTTCTGCTTTTCACGTGTCATTTCTGACAGCGTGTCGTCAGCTGTCAGACCCTCAGAGACCAGCAGACCAGCAGACCAGCAGACCAGGTCCCGGCTGAAACCAGAACTCAACGCTGACTCATTTACAGAAGTTAATTTATGTAATAAAAGTACATATTTTAACACAAACCTCGATGTGTTTTTCTAAACGTTTTGTTGCCGAAACATACGTTTAGTTTGAATTCATTATTATTATTATTATTATTATTATTATTAACATTCATCATTTCAAATAAAAGGATCAAACATTGAAACACATGATGAAAACGCAGCCTCGTCTCACGTGATGTCGTGTGAAGAACACGTCTGTTTGTGAAGTCGCTTCACGTGTTATCGGCGTGTTTTTCTGCGTGACTGTTTACATGCACATTAATATTCCACGATGACTCAGAGCTTTGATGAAAGTTGATGCAGTTCATATAAACTTCATATCTCAGTTAATATTCTGTAAAAACTTTGGACACATTTGACTCCACTCGGGGTTTTTCAGCAGTTTGCGTCAGTTTGCGGCTCACTGTCGGCTCTGTGCGTTGCTATGGTTACTGAAGGCTGGGCAGTGACTCAATATGATCATCTGTCATCTTTCATGACATCATACATGGAGACGTGGTGACACGCATCAGTTCATACATGTGATATTCTCTGAAAATCTGATGTGAAATATTCTGAGAGAATATCTCATCTGAAGATGAGTTTTTGTTTTTACATCACTTTGCTTTAACAAACAGTGTCTGGCTGGAAATATGTGTTATTATTATTATTATTATTATTATTATTAATAATAATAATTTTGCACTAAAGTTCTTAATAAAGTGAGAAAACGCTCAGGACAGAAGAGGACGCAAAAATAGGTTTCAGCATGAGTTTATTTCATAAAGACTATATTTTTTAATTAGTAGAAAACATGGTGATGTGCATCGTTCTGCAGATATGATATTATGATATTATCTGCAGCAGGATATCTCACGTCTGATCACAAACACACGTCTGTTAAACATCACGTCAGCAGGAAACATCACGTGTTGAAACATTGTGTTTATAGATATTATATGACAGCTGCATGTAAACAGGAATATTAATGTTAATTATCATCCACAGAAGCTGATGAGTCAGAATGTTAAAGAGCAAAAACTGGAATATTTTGTGCATGTAAACATAATTTCCCTCCCAGATAATAAGTTTTCAAACTGTCCTGATAATATCTGAACAAAAGTCTCGTAAAGTCCCTGTCCAGGAGTGGTCCAGGAGCGTCCGTGTGACGAGCTGGGAACGAGAACGAGGCGTTTAATGACACGCGTGAAGCTCACAATGTGTCGTCACGACACGCAAAATAGTGCGAAAATTGCCGTGTTATTTATATCTGTGAAATCACAGAATGCACTTTTGTTTCTTTTTGTTTGAATATAAAATCATTTGTCTTCGATGTGTTTGACTGGAGGACAAACGGACTCTGGACTCTGGACTCTGGACTCTGGACTCTGGATTCTGGACTCTGGACTCTGGACTCTGGACTCTGGATTCTGGACTCTGGATTCTGGACTCTGGACGGGGAAACGCCTCGTAGAGGATCAATAAAAGGAAACCGGTTCTGGGTGCTGAAAAGCATCACGGGACAGAGACCGACCCGTCAGGACCACTGAGTCCTGTACAGACCGGATCAACAGACACAGAACCTCAGGATCTGTTTCAGAGGTTTCTCACGCTTCAGATAATCTTTACGTTTGTAACAACACATGATGTAATAACAACATGTCATTTCACATTTTCACTTTGTAACATCCACATTTTGTAATAAATTATTACATATTGCAGTGATTATTACAAAATGCAGGAGCTGCACTTTTTTATGAAAATATAATATAATAACCAACCAAAATGTCTTAACTGCACACGTTTTATTTTCAACAATTTAGTTCAATTAAACTGCCCAAATATTACATTTTTTAATGGCAAACCACTTCTTGTTTTGTATAAATATCAGATAACATACACAGCATATTTAGCTAATGTGACTCGGCTCACAGGAGTAAAACCTAAAAAAAACACCTAAAGAACTCCATATCACTTTAAGCGTATGCTATATTTATAATATTTTCACCTCTTTCTGTCAGAGTTCTCGCTCTCTTCAAATACACCAGACTCCATTGACAAAAACTGGACATTTTAACCGGCGTTTTACGGGAGTTTCTGGTCGATTGCTGCCTCAATAGTTTAGTTTTTTCGTTAGTTTTGTTAATTCATAATCCTTTAAAACACTAAACAGAATCAGACAAACTAACCGACTGACCCGGCTGTCGGCCAGAAACTCCCGTGTTCTGTCAAATCACTGTTTTTATGAATGGAGTCTGGTGTGTTTGAAGAGAGCGATGCAACGTCTCGTCGTAAAGGGCCGACAGCGAGGTCAAGACGTGAAAATATTAATAAAGTATAGTGTACACCTTTAACAGATACTGATTAGTTTTAATGGGCCGTTATAGGAGCCTAACATCTGTTTTTCTGCTGCTCCAGCATCCACAGCAGTAACGTTAGCTTAGCATTAGCTTAGCGTTAGCTTAGCGTTAGCTTCCGTGCAGTGAATCCTGTTAGCTTCTCCAGTAGTAATACACAGACTGTTGATAAATACTTCATATATAATCATATAATACTTCAAACATCCATATCTGTTTTAAATTCAATTAAATTGGAGGTGAATTACTTTCTGTTAGCAGTTAGCCACCGGGGCTAACTAGCTGCTGCTGCTAACTCAGCTGCAGTTACACACCATCGCTCCTCATCGTCTCTGAGGATGACGAGGATAAATGTCGTCTTCATCTGAACTCATCGTATCTTTTAAAATAAACATTCTTTTCTTATTTTTGTTTTTTATGAATGAAAACATCCATTCTGGTTGGTTATTACATGATGCATTATTACATTTTAATGAAAAAAAGTGCCACTCCCACATTTTGTAATAATCACTGTAATATGTCATAATTTATTAAAAAAAGAAAATGCAGAGAAATGTATTACATACTGAGTTCAGGCTGTTTATTACAGAATTATTAGATAATGAAGTGAAAAGGTGTTATTACATAATGTGTTGTTACAAAGCTTTTATAATAAACATGGAGTTTAGTTTATGAACACAGAAATGGGAGAGATTCTTTGTTTTATTGTTGCACATGATGAAAGAAAAACAGATTTGTAGTTTTAATCAAAGGTACTAGACGATGACGATCTGAGTATTTAAACTTCCAGCTCTCCTGCTGTGATGAGGTTTATTATATATGTGGGACACATAAATATTACTTCATACTTCTGACTTTTACTGCATAGTATTTGGTGATTCAAAGTGTTTATAGATGTAGAGAAATAAATAATCTTTCTTTGCTAGAAGCAGAATCAGTTTTTCATGCACGGGTGAATTTAGAAATGTTGGGATATTTATCTTCTTTCTGACTAAAGAAAACATTTATTTTACGACATTTTGTCTGTTTGTGTCTGTAGATTTCTCCTAAATTCACCAGAAGTTACCATCAGATAATCCCTCATCTGCATATTTAAACAAAACATTTCAGAAAACTTGTAATACAAAAAATAATTGTCTTAATATAAATAATCAACTGGAGAAGTTTCATGCTGATATCTTTTTTTTTTTTTTTTTTTACCCTCTTCACCTGTAGTGTTCGTGGTTTTGTATGTTTTTGCTCATAAACTACAAATAACATCACATTTAATTTCCTGCTGATCGTTTTCCAAATCATCCATCAGTTTTTTAATTGATTATTGATTATCTTCTTTCCAGAATAGTTTTGTTGGTGCAGTTTAGAGCATCGGTGGTGCGTTCAGGGACGCTCTGACATTTGACATCTCCCTTTTGAAGAAAAACAAAAAAGAAGTTCATGTGTAAATGTCATATTTCATATGTACACACACATCATCTGCACTCAGACTGACTTCACTTCCTGTCAACACTTTCAAAATAAAGGTGTCGTCACGCGCTCTGACTCACCTCTTTGTTTTTCTTTTTCATTTTTCATCTGATTAGAAACATGTTTTCATTGTTTTCTCTCTTGTAAATGTGGATGTATGAAATGAATATTTCTGTGCAGAAATCAGCTTGTAATGACAATAAAACAGATCAGATCACCGACCGTTTGTTATTTATTCATTTTATTTGTGTCATGAATCGATCTCAGTTGTTTTTGTTTTTTAAGTCTGATAATACTTTTTTTTTGTTTTTAGGAGCATCTGAGGGATTTTGTGTAGTTCTAATTTTTATATAATAATTATATATTTTATAATATTTAAAAAATAATGATAATATTTATATTATATAAAAATGATAAGCTGTAAAGTAAAATAATCCAAATTATAAAATATTTATATTTTATAAAATAAGTAAACAATACAAAAGCATTACATATAAATAAATGAATAAAATGTACTTCTTCCACTTCTGAATAAATGTAATGAAATAAAAAGCGAGCAACCCTTCGGTGGTCCTGACGTAGCAGCCATTTATTTTGAAGGCGGCGAGCCGCGGAAGTGCAGCAGCAGTAGTTTCCGGTGGTTGTGTTCAGCTCGGCTCCGCTCGGTTCCGCTCGCTCCGCTCGGCTCTGCTCGGCTCTGCTCGGCTCGGCTCCGCTCGGCTCCGCTCGGCTCTGCTCGGCTCGGCTCCGCTCGGCTCTGCTCGGCAGTATCAGCTGTAGTGAAGCGGAGGAAAGATGGCGGCCCCTGCTCTCTCCAGTCGGGCTGGCTCGGCGGGCAGCCTCGGGAACAGCCCCACCACGGCCGCCGGGAGGCTGCCGCACGGCGGCGGCGGGGGAGGAGGCGGTGGCGTCGGGCCGGAGCTCGACTTCAGGTCGGCGGCCCGCATGGAGGACCTGAACCGGCTCATCCAGGAGTTCAGCAAACACGACCAGCGGGAGTACGACGACCAGCGGGCTCTGGAGATCCACACGGCCAAGGACTTCATCTTCTCCATGCTGGGTGAGGAACAAAAACACCGTTATTTAACGGAAACACACACCGGACAGGCTGCCGGGGCGTTACGGTAAACACGGTGGTTTCACCCCCCGGTGCTGATGGAAGGACGCCCTGCACCTGCTCACATACATGATTATTAAAACCAGCATCAGGGGCGGGACGATCATGTATGTTATAGTGGATCAAAATAACAAACACGTCAATATATCGTCAGTATCCTCACAGACTGACTGCAGTTTACTACAGTGTCATAATGCGATATTAATATTTGCTTCTTAAAAAATGTCGTAATGTTTAAAGAAAAAAGTCGTAATTTTTGGAGAAAAATGTCGTAAAGTTTTGAGGAAAAAGTCGTAATTTTTGGAGAAAAGTCGTAATTTTTGGAGAAAAAAGTCGTAAAGTTTTGAGGAAAAAGTCGTAATTTTTGGAGAAAAATGTCGTAAAGTTTTGAGGAAAAAGTCGTAATTTTTGGAGAAAAAGTCGTAATTTTTGGAGAAAAAAGTCTTTCTTAAAACATTCCGACTTTTTGTTTAAGAAACAAATATTAGTATTGCATCACAGATAGTACACTGTAGTAAACTGCGATATATTCACGATATTATCCCGATAATGGGAAGTGACCACGCGTGTGTTGTGTGATGTAGAACTGCAGCTCTGTAACGGCGTGTTTCTGGTCCGTGTTTCAGGGATGGTGCAGAAGTTGGACCAGAAGCTGCCGGTGGCTAACGAGTACCTGCTGCTGTCGGGCGGCGTGCGGGAGGGCGTGGTGGACATGGACCTGGACGAGCTGAGCGTCTACGCCCGCGGCACGGACTACGACATGGACTTCACGCTGCTGGTCCCGGCGCTCAAACTCCACGACCGCAACCAGCCCGTGACGCTGGACATGCGGCACTCGGCGCTGGGCCACTCGTGGCTCAGCCTGCGCCTCTTCGACGAGGCGACCATCAACAAGTGGAAGGACTGCTGCACCGTGGTCGACCACGTCAGCGGCGCCGCCAACTACTTCTTCTCGCCGACGCTGGTGGCCGACTGGTTCCACCGCTCCGTGTCGCTGGTGCTGCTGGAGGTGCAGAAGAAGCCGCAGCGGGGGATGCCGCGCGTGGAGAAGGTGGAGCGCAATGGCACCGTGGTCTCCGTGATCCTCGGCGTGGGCAGCAGCCGCATGCTGTACGACGTCGTGCCCGTGGTGTCGTTCAAAGGCTGGCCCGCCGTGGCCCAGAGCTGGCTGATGGAGAACCACTTCTGGGACGGAAAGATCACGGAGGAGGAGGTGATCAGCGGCTTCTACCTCGTGCCCGCCTGCGCCCACAAGGGCCGCAAGGAGAACGAGTGGCGCCTGTCGTTCGCGCGCAGCGAGGTGCAGCTGAAGAAGTGCATCTCGCCGAGTCTGATGCAGGCGTACCAGGCGTGCAAGGCCATCATCATCAAGCTGCTGTCGCGCCCCAAGGCCGTCAGCCCGTACCACCTGCGCAGCATCATGCTGTGGGCGTGCGACCGCCTGCCCGCCAACTACCTGTGCCAGGACGACTTCTCGGCCCACTTCCTGTTGGGGCTGATCGACGACCTGCAGCACTGCCTCGTCAACAAGACGTGTCCCAACTACTTCATCCCGCAGTGCAACATGCTGGAGCACCTGTCGGACGAGACCGCCGTGCTGCACGCCCGCAAACTGTCCTCGGTGCGCGGGGACCCGGCGGAGCACCTGCGCACCACCATCGAGCACGCCAAGGCCGCCAACAGGCTGACGGCGGAGCTGCAGTGGCGAGGCGGCGGCGGCGGCGGCGGCAACAACCTGCCGTCGCCGCAGCAGCAGTCGGACGCCGGCGGGGAGAACCAGCCGGACGACCGGCTGGCCAAGAAGCTGCAGCAGCTGGTCACGGAGAATCCGGGGAAATCCATCTCGGTCTTCATCAACCCGGACGACGTCACGCGGCCGCACTTCCGCATCGACGACAAGTTCTTCTGAGAAACGCTGTCCTGTACGGAAAATAAGAGACGGATTGGATCCTAACAGCCGCTGAATGACTTGAACTCAGAGCACGGAAAGATTTTACTCTGAAAGATAGGGATGCACCGATTAATGACAGTGATTTTCCTCCAAACTTTACGACTTTTTTCTCAAAACATTACGACTTTTTCCTCCAAACTTTACGACTTTTTCCTCCAAACTTTACGACTTTTTCCTCCAAACATTACGACTTTTTTCACAAAAAATTACGACTTTTTCCTCCAAACATTACGACTTTTTTCACGAAACATTACGACTTTTTCCTCCAAACATTACGACTTTTTTCACGAAACATTACGACGTTTTCCTCCAAACATTACGACTTTTTTCACGAAACATTACGACTTTTTTCACGAAACATTATGACTTTTTTCACGAAACATTACGACTTTTTTCGCGAAACATTACGACTTTTTCCTCCAAACATTACGACTTTTTCCTCCAAACATTACGACTTTTTTCACGAAAAATTACGACTTTTCACAAAACATTACGACTTTTTCCTCCAAACATTACGACTTTTTAAACATCGGTATCATCCCTATCTGAAAACCACGTGTCTGAATTTATTTTAATATTCTTTTTTTCATTCTTCACAGATGCAGATCTGAAGAGCTGAATTCAGATTCATGGTTTTCAAAGTATTTAAATGTTAAATGTTAAATATTCAGTGGCTGTTAATTCAATTGTCTCTGGTTTGCGTCCTCCTCACCTGGTGCCCCGCCTCCTCTGAAACTTTATTTTTTACATTTTTTAATTTGTATTTTTCTCTGCCACAGAGTGAAGTGAGGTGATCGTCTAGTTGTGTCTGCCACACTTTAGTTTTTTTATTTTTCTACCCTCTCACTGTGTGCCCTGTGTTTTTTTACCTGCTGAATGCCTTTTAAATAGACAGCTGGTTGTTTTTAAAAACCCGAAGGACAAAATCCACCTTAACACATTCCGATGTTTCGCCAGTTGAATTATCAGGACGCTCGTTCAAAGTTACGGGTCAAACACCGAGCGGCCTGTGGGAATAACTGCATACTTCACCTTATTATACCATGTATTTTATAGTTTCACTGGAAGGACAGAAACTCATGTTACATATTATTAATTATTAAGTTTAGCTGTAGCTGATAACTACAACAAATGACACTAAATATTCAGGAGAAGATTAAAAGTTCATATTTCCATATTTTTCTTCTCATGAAATCTGATTTATGTAGTAATTAAGATTAGTTTTGGGACAATAATGGATTTTATCGTGGATCGCGATTAAAAAAGCACTAAAATAAGATGATGGTGGTGAATTTCCATCATCAGGAAAATATGGTGAATATCAGAGTACTATCTGTGGTGCAGTACTAATATCTGCTTCTTACAAAAGTCACAATGTTTTGGAAGAAAGTCGGAAAGTTTCAAGTAAAAAGTCGTAATGTTTTCAAGAAAAAAGTCGGAATGTTTCGATAAAAAAGTCGGAATGTTTCGATAAAAAAGTCGGAATGTTTCTAGAAAAAAAGTCGGAATGTTTCTAGAAAAAAGTCGGAATGTTTTAAGTAAAGAGTCGGAATATTTCGCAAAAAAAGTTGGAATGTTTCTAGAAAAAAGTCGGAATGTTTCTAAAAAAAAGTCGGAATGTTTCTAGAAAAAAGTCAGAATGTTTCTAGAAAAAAGTGCCAACAAATCCAAATGTCAGGTGAAGTGATTCCGGTGTGTTTTAGTTCCGTTTTAAGAGTTTTAAACACATTTCGTGGATTATTTGGTTAATATCGTGAATTATTTAGCCCAGGATAGTCGTGACGTGATATTCTCATATCGTGACAAACGTACAAAGTCAGAATGAGAGAAAGAAAAAGATATTTTGAAGAAGAGGGTTTCAAACAGCAACACGATTGTTCTGTCAGATTGTATTTAAAGGTTCAGGAGTCGGGGATGCCGAATGGCGCGGTCTGTGTTTAAGGTGGATTTTGTCCCTCTGAGGAATGTCTCCGTCCCCGCCGCGGGGCGGGGGGGCGATGGTACTAACGTCTCAGAGACTAACTGTAAATAGAAGAAGACTGATGATGTGTCGACTACTTTTCGTCTAATTTTGCACAGAATGTAAAAAAAAAAATTTAAAAAAAAATCACTTTTCCTCTCGATGGACGTCTGAAGTATCAGTGATACTGCAGTAATACTGCACATCTTAACAAAGTACACAGTGATACTGCAGTAATACTGCACGTCGTAACAAAGTACACAGTGATACTGCAGTAATACTGCACATCTTAACAAAGTACACAGTGATACTGCAGTAATACTGCACGTCTTAACAAAGTACACAGTGATACTGCAGTAATACTGCACGTCTTAACAAAGTACACAGTGATACTGCAGTCGTACTGCACGTCTTAACAAAGTACACAGTGATACTGCAGTAATACTGCACGTCGTAACAAAGTACACAGTGATACTGCAGTAATACT
>JAOVVB010167789.1:0-11498 GCA_028570985.1 Heterobranchus longifilis | reverse complement strand
AACTATGGCAGCGGTGGTGGGCGGGGCTTGAGGTCAGATCCAGAATTTCTTAATGAGGGAGAAGAGTAGATGTGCTTTTTTTTTTTTTTTTTACTTTTTTTGTGGGAAAACCATGTTAAACAAGATATTGATCATAGCAGAGTATCTTTACATACTTCAACATGTGTCGGGAGGAGCTCTTTAAACATTACTTAACTCCATGATTTGCACCCTTATTATAAAGTGTTACCCACTTCGCTGTCAGGCCAGTGCCACCTTTATATCCGCCTCCTCTTCAGCTCACAGATGGTTTGGTTAGTTGTATAGAAGATGTTATATTACTCTTAACACGCAGAACAGATACTGTTATTTCTATGAAACCGCTACAGTGCTGAGGGCATTTGTTTGTGTCACCACGTGGTCAAATTAGTGACGGAACAATCTGACATAAAGACAGCTGCCCATGTTACAGATACGACTTCGGCTAAGGGACGACAAAGTTACGCTGTCAACCTGTCTTTAATTTTAAAAACATCAGGTTGCAAGTTGTTAAGTGGTTTTAGGTTCCCTTTCATCAATCAGTATTAGGCAACGTGGCTTTCCAATGTAAAGAAGCCTCCACTCTGTCAACAGCAGAGTGCGGTTTTATCCGTCTTCGTGTGAAATCATGTGAGACATTTACGCCTGTGCCACTTTGACGTTTGCAACACAGTAGCTGCATCCAGGTTGACTGACACCCAGATAAACCCCAATGTTTCTTTCCCTTCAGAAACTGCCTTGCCACTGTTCTTGTACATTGACATGTTATGATGAACATGAATGGCCATTTTTTTAAAATAAGAAATGGCCTCCTCTCTCAGAGGTACTTGATGTTTTAGTTTGTGTCATTCATGTCTGAAGTCACTACCCAGTCCAGCACGACTTAACCTTGTAGTAGCAAGATAAAAAACTGACTGATCATTTACACTGGTAAGGCCCTCTTCATATCTGTCTGCTATTGTAGATAACGATTATGATAATGATGTCGGTGACCTAAAAGATCAGGTCAGCCATTCCATGAGATCTTCTGTGCAGTAGTAGAGTCTGAATACAGAAGTGATCTGCTGTATTTCAGGAATGTCATTAGAAAATAAGTATGTATGTATTCCCTGTTTCTGAAAATGACTGGTATAAGAGAAACTGAAAAAGACAACTCCCCTAATCATACATTGTCCTGATTCTCATCATTTTCCTGTGCATAATATTTGATTAAAATTTAAAAAATTGTATATTGCATGATTAGGAATGTACACTTTATTTCCCTTTTTTTATTTCTGTTCCATTGACATGCTTACACAAAAAAAACTTGTCATTCCATTTTGTCCTTTTTCTTTATAGTTTTTTTTTTATGAAGTTTACTTGACCATTCTCTATTTTTGATGGTATTCTGTTTTTATCTATTCTAAGTTCAGACAATTAAAAAAAAAGTGATATTGTTGAATGTTTTAAATTATTAAACACAGGGGAAGGAAGGGGGTTATATTTGGTGTCATGACACTGAGGGCATGGGGCTCCGAATAACAAGTAGTACAGGTCACGTGAAGCAGTGTACTGAGAGGCAACCCACTGTCTTAATTCTCTATTGGTTCAGTTGTAGTGAGTTATTTGACCAAGTTTGGCTTGTGACATTGAAATATACTCTCGTATGACTCTGATTTTGGAAGGTCCTGTCTTTTTATTCCTCCATATTCCATTATCAAGCTGTACAATGTAAAATGTTTTAAAGGGGACAACATAAATTATCTACATTCCCTTTAAAGAAAGTCCACCCAAATTAAAAAATAATAATAATAAAGACTGTAAGAAGCTGCTATAGTCTTTTTTTGTGTGTGTTACAGTGAACTGATAAACACCCACATATGCCAAAATTGTTAATATCTTCTGTATGCATGAGCAGACAACAGATGGCTAACAGAATGTGTGTGTGGAGGAGGTATGGTGTTTTTCTACACATAAACACTTGAATATGTGATCAATACACATGTATTGCTTTGAACTTCAATTCCCAGAAACCCTTGCATGACAGCAGAAGTAATCGAGACCTCTTTACTGACTGACAGCGAGCAGCTGAGTTTAGTAAAGTTCAACTAACAAAGCCGAAGGTTTCTGGTTTTGTAGTTTTATGTAAAACTAGTTTCTTGGAACGCAAATGTCGCTCAGCTGGCCCTCTTTTTACGTGTGATGGCAAGTAACACATCCGAAAGAGGAGACATGCTAGCTTTCGTTAGCATCACTGTCAAGCTGACCGGGATAAGTTTCCCGTGTTCACTTTCAAAATAAAAGCCCCACTCGAAAAGCGTAAACGATTGCGCAAAATGTCCACTGAGCTCCCAAAAAAAAGAGAGCTAACGTTAAGCGTTGTCATATATTTTGACAATGGGTTCATATTAGGTGCAGCTGATTTGGCGTTAATTATCTATGGTTAAGGGATTGCATTTAGTTAGAGCTAAGGCTAAAATACCCTGAAAACCAATGGGAAAAGTGATTAATTCGAAACAAAATTCACAAAAATAATATTAGGGTGCATACAATAACAACAACAACAATAAGAATACTTAATAAATAATAATAAATACAGCCGTTACATGTGGAACGAAAACGTATGTTCAAAAAGCTAAACAGAGGCTTTATTTCGAAAGCTGTAACCGGAAATTGAATATAAATTGCGTCTGCCTTGACAACAGTAGGTTTAGATGGTCGTTAATAACTGGGGCTCCCCGGGATTGTTCACAACAACGGAGGAAGCCGCACCAGCTCTGACCAAATAAAGCCCCGTCGCGATTTTTTAGATCCTGTTTTGGAACCATACTAACGGAAACCAACATTAACGCGTTCCTGTCGGTTCCTGTGCGAAGGGCTTCGTTCTCCTAACTGATAGCTATTGTTTGTACCGAGCTAGCTTTGTCCTTCTTCGCAGTCACAGCTGTGGTGGGTTGCTGATATATTTATACAAATCGTTGTGGAATATGGCTCAGCATGGACATCATGTAGCCAGTTCCCAAAAAGCACTAATGCTGGAGATGAAAAGTCTCCAAGACGAGCCAGTCGAAGGGTTCAAAATAACTTTGGTGGACGAGTCGGACATGTACAACTGGGAAGTAGCGATATTCGGACCCCCAAATACACACTACGAGGGTGGTTATTTTAAGGTGAGTAGCTAATGTTAGCTAGCAGTCGATCTATTGTTCTTTAGCTGGTAGATTTAGCCTATATTTAAGTAATTTACTCATAGAGGACAGCACAACGGTTAACCTTAGCCTCCAAGTAACCGTCTTCAACCACAGCAGGTAACGTTAACAGTTAATAACGTTAACTTAGCTAGCGTTAATCGGCAGTTGTTCCCTGTTTAACGTTACTGTGATAAAACAGTCTTCTTTGTTCAACTTTAAACCAACTCCACTCAATCAGGATTATTTCATTTTACCGTTGCCAGCTTGTAACGTTATTGTTGAAACATTACAACTTTGTTTCCTATGGCTTATTTTTCCCTAAAATAGAGATCCATTGAGGTCCCCCATAGTGACAGTCAGCACATGATCACGTTTGACAGAGTTACTTTTGTGTTAACATGAAACAAAAGGTTGTTAGCATAACCGCCTCAAGCTTTACTATGATTAGCCAAGCTCATCAAATAACTAATTCAATCATTTCCTTTGTGTTTTTCTTTACAAATCAACAGCTCTACTAGTATGAATAGGCTTTGTGTTGGTATATTCAAAATAACTCAATGTATGGAAACCTTGCTTTTGAAATGTAGACAGCAGCACCAATCGTAGCTTGTCAAAATTATGGTAACTCATAAGCCATTTCATTTGGGTTTTTTTTACACACTTCCTCCCTTGAGAGTGTTGGTTTCACAAATATGTTTTCCTGTTTACGAGTATATGTGTTATTGGCAAAGAAGGTTGGCAGTTAAGCCTCCTCCACTAACTTATTAATAACTGTTGAATTGTCTTGGTTAAAAACACTTAATTCTTAATTTTAACATATTTTAGAGTGACAGGAATGTGAGCTCTACATTTATTTTCATGGCACCATGGCTGTGACCCTTGACCTGTTAACTGGTTTTTAGGGTTCAGTGATATGGACAAAATCAAATGTTACGATATTTTTGACCAAATACCTCAATATCGATAATGCTATTGTAGGGTTGACTATTTGCGCTTATTTACACAATGAGATTTTTGATCAATAATAATCAGTAATGTGGATATAATGATTATAGTGGGTAGGGGCAAATAATAGAACAACTAGAACAGTCTGGTAAATTTATA
Source organism: Heterobranchus longifilis (assembly GCA_028570985.1). NCBI lineage: Eukaryota > Metazoa > Chordata > Actinopteri > Siluriformes > Clariidae > Heterobranchus > Heterobranchus longifilis. The sequence goes on along the minus strand of JAOVVB010167789.1, from coordinate 7,206 downwards.
AAATGACATCACTTTACTGTAATCCAGCCTTTAAATCCAGGAAAAGACAACACTTATGCCATATTACGATATCCAAAATCTAAGATGATATCTAGTCTCATATCATATCGATATAGCCTAGGCTATTGCCCATCCCTACTGGTTGTTTGTACTGTTTTTGTCCTAAAAGTTGGAGCCACGGTACCTGATTTTAGACTCACTGTAAGTCCCACTCGAAGCCACGCACCTACGTTGTAAATATAGAATAGCATTGCATCTGTTGCCATAGCAAAGAGTGCGCTGTTGATTTCTCAAACCTAAATGAGTGTGTGAAAAATCATTCAGATATGTCAAAACACTGAGGGCATTGTTGCTCAAGTCCAACACTCATGTGGTTATTCATCCTATAAAGCAGCACTTTGATTTATTACTTTGTCTGGCAAAGTCAAATAAACCCCTGTTAATGCTGCTTCAAACTTGCCCTAGATAGCTGTTTTATTGGACATCAAACAAAAAAAATAATGAGCTTTTATTAAGGTGACATAATGTCCTGTCTTTCTGAGAAAAAAGACAAACATAATGTAGGTCAGGGCCCCCCCCCCGAAAGAACATTTGAATTTGTCTTCGAGTAACATACTGAAATTGTACATTGGTCTCTTTCCAAGGGCTTTTTTGTCGTGGGCTCGTTCTAAGTCCTGCATTATAGATGTTTCCATATTACAGCTAAACTGTAATGTATCAGTGAAAGCTCCCACTGTGTTCAGAGTATCCAGCATATATTATAACTGCTCTCTGTTTGTAAACCGTCACTTCAGCTGTATACAATGCTTTGTTATTCCAGTTCTTGAGAAGCTTGTTAATTTTGCCTCTGGTCTTTTTTCAAGCCTGTGAACACAAGCAGAGAGGGCCCCGGCCAGGCTACCGTAGACAGTGTTCCGTGTATCCGTGTGGGTGCTGCTGTGTACAGGATTCCTTTGTCGGGCCAGGAATGCACAGCCTGGCTGTGAAATCCACCGCATGGTTGTGACTCATTGTTCTCTGCTGGGTTTCCATCCAACCAGTTTGCCATATTCGAACGAAAAAAAAACACCACCCTGTTCTGACCCAGGTTACCCAAACAAACAGTCATGACATGCTGCTGCCGCTGCCTGTCCTCTGGAACAGGGCAGGTAATGGTGACGTCATACAAAACCTGGCTGAGTCAGGTATTTATTTCACATGGGTGTTGCTCTCAAAGAGTCACACCGTGACGAATACATTATGACTGCAGGCACACGGGGGGCTGAGACATATTGAAATGTCTTTCAAAGAACATTAGATAACTGTCCTGGATAATATAAGCAGACAAAGTACTATATCATAATCAATTGACCTGTTAGTATCATAATAGGCCCCAAAACGGACACTTATTCATTAGTTCTGAGACATTTCCAAGCTTAAGGTCTTTTGTGTGTGCTTTCTGCTTTGTCATGTGAAGTATCCCTCCAGGCTGAGTCTGATGATTACTGGCAGAGGGCCAGTCTGCTATCCCATGTATGAAGGATTAGCTGGGTTGCTTTCAGGATACAGACTTGAATGTATAATAACCTTTCTGCATTAATGTGTCTAAAAATGACTAGACCTATGTTACATATTTTGTTGAGTTGTGTACTTGCATTATCTCAAATGTTTCCAGCAAAGTTCAGCCCCAGAGAAATCTGTCATTTTAATCAGGACACGTGCCGTGTCTTTAGGTCGCGTGCGCAGAACGCCTGTCAATTGCGTCATCATCACATCACCTCTGCGCATGTGTCAGGGGCCGCAAAGGAGTCGTGACGATGAGTCATAAATTAACTTTTTATCTGGTTTCAAGCCACATTATTACCATACACTTTTTTTAGCTCTTGGTGGCTTTAAACTATATATTTTAACTGAGAGAAGGACTTTTTCCATCTCGTCTGGATCTGAAATTATCAGAGAAACAAACTGAACGAAGGTTAGCAGCAGCTAACTAGCTAGCTCTGTTTATAGATTCTCCAATCTACAGCAACGACACGCTGAACTCGGCTGAACTGAGCCAGAAAAAACTTTTGGAGAGGAGACCTCTGTGAATAATTTGGCTCCCGGTAAAAAACTTCCTGAACAATGAACACTGAAGTAATCCAAACTGGGAGTAGATGTTTTTATTTTGATTGTGAGACCAGAATATTACATGTTGTACGTTTAAAGGAGTGTTTGGACAGTGACCTCTGTGTGTTGTTGTTGTTGTTGTTGTTGCTGTTGTTGTTGTTGTTGTAATCTCTATAAACAGATTCTGCATATGAACGCAGAATCTGTAGGCAAGGGACAAGATTTTGGAATCGGAAGTGAATCTGGTTTCTGTTTGTAGTCTGAGTAGTATTGACGAATCACATGTGAGCGGGGGTGGGACTTGCTTTGGTGTTATTGGTACGTTTGTGTATTGTGTGGAGAAATGTTCGACTCGCATAATAAAAGAAACAATTTGCTTTCAAAGTTGGATTACACGATTGCCATTGAAAAGATTGTTTTGGTAATTGTCCCGGGGCCGTATGTAACTCTTGCTAGTTGGGAGTCTTGGTCCGGACATCTGTAGGAAACTCGAAGCGACTCAAGCGAGCTACACCGGAAGCCCTGAAAACTTGGCCAGTGCCCCCAGAAGCTAAATTGTTGTCAGTAAAAAAAATAGCCGATGGGTTCTGAAATTGTTGTTGTACACATTTAGGTTTAAAGGTTCATACGATACAGTAACTATGAGGTTTAAACTACTTAATTTAGTGAAATACAGTGTTAACCTGAGGCTTAAATATGAAAAGCGGGGGCATCTTTAACAACTAACAATTAAAAATAATGGAAAGACTTTCAAGTTTATGGTGTACGTCAACTGTTTGTCGATCGTGTCTGATAATCATGACCAAAACATAAAAACTGTGTTAGCTATCTTCTTCTATCTCAGTGTGTTCTCTAGTAGATCTTTGGTTCCGTGACTGTTTGATTCTCTCTCTCACTTCTTTTTTCTTTCTCTTCACTGTCTTGCCTTGTTTTCTCTTTTCACATCTTTTTGACCCCGGGGGAGTCTTGCAAAATCAAGAAGTGATACTTTAGTGTTTTTATTCAATAATACAGTCACACTCCACTACCATAACTGCTTACTTGGCAGTATTCAACATGTCATCTGCAAAAATGATTACAAGAGCAAGCCAATTCCCTAGCTACAATGATTGGTTTTTTTTAGATGTTTGGGTCTCCTCATGTTGAGGAACCCCTTGTTTTTTGTTGAGGAGCCCATTGTTTCCCAGATCAGGAACTGCAATCCCACAATTTGTGAGTGCTTGCATTAAAATATCAAAATGAAAGAATACTCGAAAGTGTAGTGAATCACAACACTTTTCTGCATATAGTGATCTAATCCATAACTGTTATTTTGATCTCTGTTCAAATTAACTCCCTCCTCAACAAGCCAAAAGTCATTACTGTAGGCTTTACCTTTCACGTCATAAAGTACAGCACATCTGAAGTTCAGATTTAGTTTTGTCACATATAGTTTGTCAATCTTTGCCTCTATACAAGGCAAAAACACAAGCTACCAAAACTCTGTGCTCTCCATTTTGACCAGCTTATTGGGTTAATAAAACAACTGCGGCGGCCTTAAAGACGTGTGCACGTCCATAAACTCAATTTGGGAACTATGACGTTGCTTTTCCTGTGACACCAGAGTCTGGTCAGTTCACACTTGGCAGATTTGACCTCTTTCCTGCGCCGTTTTGTGTCATGCACAAAAAGGTACTGGGCTTTGTATCCACAACTATAAGGTCATGGTCACGGTGATGTACAACAGAAACTATGCCGTGTGTGTAGTGACAGAGCTGCACTGCTGTGGGAGAGCCTGGAATCTGTGAAACTCGATGGGTGACCGTGTTTGAAGTGCTGCTGTGTCAGCACCTGGCAGCTTTAATTGTGATTTTTGTTGTATGTAATTAGGATGTAAATTGCGTCTGTGCAACTCGAAATATACTGCGAAACAGAACATCTTTCATATCTCAGTCATGTGGTTTTCTCGAGTGGCTTACTAAACACTGACAGACCTCTTCTTCACAGCAAACATGAAAAAGAGGGGTGTTGCCCTTTGGTTTTGGCCCGGGCCTGCCTGTCTTTCTTTTTTAGCTTCAGACAATCGGTCGACAGACACTCGGTTCTGTTGAGCAGCTGACTCTGTGTCTGTGCCTTCCTTCCTTCCTCTTCGGGTGTATGCTTCATAATTTGCACCAGCTCCATGTTAGCCTCGCAGCAGCAGCAGCAGTGTGGAGGGGAGGGTACAGGCAAGAGGACCCAACCCCGGCTGCAGAGGGCTTGGCGGGGCTGTGCTGCCGGAGTCATGTTTCCCCCTCTGGCTGTGTCACGGAGAAACGAGAGCAGGGGAGAGGAAAGGAGAGGGAGCACAGAAACTGCCAGATCAAGAGCAGGCAGAGCCCTTCCTTGCAGTGGTGCCCCATTTGAAAGCAGAGCCTGCTGTGAATATAGAGGTGAACGTGAGGCCCCAGTAGACAGTTATAACCGTCCCCTGAGGCCCTGGCCATGTGTTCTTTCTCTCTTCCTGTATGGGCCACCAGTGGGGTAATCACACCTCTGAAAACATAGCTCTGTATAGGCTGTTTGTTTGAAATGTCCACGTGTTGCCAGTTTGTAACGTAACTTCAGCTTTGATCGTTTTCTTTCTCCTCAACATCCTGAGTTTAGTTGATGAGGCAGGGGCCTGCCGGACGAACATGATAATCTCTGAGAACCTGCATGTGCGTGTTAAGTGTATGGAATTTGCTCTACCCAAGGACCCTTTTTCTGGGGTGGGTGTGTGAGGATAGGGTCTGTAGAGAAGGCAACGAGGTGCTCAGGGAGAACAGAATGATTCGTTCTGTTCAGGGTCTTTGCATTGACCTGGTTTACTTCGCCTTGCTGTCATTTTCCACAGGGTGTACATGTTCACTCTCATTCCTGGTCTCTCTTCAAGGCCGCTTTTTAGCTCGCAATCCAAGAAAGCTTTTCACAGAAGGAGGAGACTGATCTTGTATTCTGTTTTCTCTGTAACGAGACATTCACGAGTCTTTTTTTTGCGTGCTTGGCAGGAAATTGGCTACTCTTCTGTTCAGGGTTACTCACCTTTTGACCGTGGATGCTGTTAATTCTGTGCTCAATCCAATTATGAGGCATGACATGCAAGTCAGCTGTAGTATGTTGCAGCAAGGGTACTGAGGCTAGCACTTTATGAGGGGCAGAGACCTTCTTTGAGCTGCTGTATCAGTTGTAGGGCTGATGTCTTCTGGTCAGTTGGTCGATTGTTCGGTCAATATGCTCTTGTCCGATCATTGGTCGGACAATCGCTATTGTTACTTTCATAAGGCCGTGTCTGTCCATCAAAGCATTTTTTTTATTTCCCAGCTGAGTCGGCAGTGGCACAAGGTATGCTACAGTAACCTACTTGTTCTGGCCCTTATCGGGCCATCCACAATAAATAACAACAACGATATGAGCATCCACACAGATGAAGGATAACGTGCTGTAAACAGCTCAGCTGATAATAATACATAATACACAAATACAGTCAGCAGACAGTGCAACGTAAGTTTACAGGAATGCCTGTAGTAACATCCTACATATTCGTGAATTCAGGTACATTTAGTGAACCTAAAAATGAGGTTATTGTCTACCGGCGGTCACCGGAGACCTCCGTGTTGCCGAGCGGGTGTCACATCTGCGCGGAGCAGAGTGTGGATGGTTGTAGTCTGGATGAAGGGAAGGCTTAAACATGCAGGGAGAGAGGACATATGTATGAAGATATATACGGTCCAGCAGTATTAATCTCTCCTGTTTTTATGTTGTTGTTCAGCAATTGTGCATATCGGATGTGACAGTTGGTCATTGTGGTATTTGTCCCGCATTTCCTCCTCTGTGATGAGATGGCTGGAAGTGACGGCAGGTGATTGCAGAACAGCTTAGAACTGGGGGTGGTGATCGTGAAACAAAGGATGTATGAAAGATTAGACGGTAGTGATTGTGCTCCAGGCTGCTCAACGACAGCTTCTTGCTGATGTCATTCATTCATTCATTCATTCATTCATTCGCCCCGTTTGGGACAAGCCCTATCCATTGCACCCACATAAGTAATTCAAGAAGTGAGTGGACCACAAACTCATCGTCACTGCTTGCAGACAATGCAAATTTTTTGCAACAAATAGAATAATGAAACGCATCGGACTCAGTGTGCAAGGTTTCCATTTTGATCGGATTAAAAATACAAAAAATACGGAGTTGGCGTGCAAAGACCTTAAGACCCCGCTGCATCGTCCTCTCTCTTCTTTCTCCTCCTTGTGTTTCTTCTCTTCAGACGAGCTGCTGGAGAGCAACTGAGCCAACCAAGCAGCTTGTCTGTGTTTAGGCCAGCTCCGTCACACTTCTCTACCCCATTCATCCCCATGTCCTCCTCCTTCCCTCCATCAATCCAGGGTTTGGTGTCACCTAGTCTGACAAACAGGAAGTCCGCGTCCGTGTTCCCGTTCTGAAAGTCCCTTCGCTACGGGAAACAAACAGCTACCTCCGAGCTATCAACCTACACGCTGAAAATGACAAGTTTTGAAGATAATTTGGATTGTGCAATAAGGCAGGCCTGCTCTGTTCTTTCAGCGAATGATTATAAAGATGTACAAAGAACATTTTCGTGGAGATGTTCCACCGAAACGGGTTTCCTTCCGACTATTTTGTAGATGTAACGTTGTGGCGTGGCGTCGCCCAGGACGATTGTGATTGGATTAAGGAAATACAAACAGGCCAGGGAGTTTTTTTTTCACTATCCAGGAGTGAAAGCGCAGTGAATTCAGACTTTGCCCCAGCAGCACTGTGGAAATAAGTCTGGCTACGAGAGACTAGGTGTCACCTGGTTGGGCGGGTCAAGAGTTTCAGTCCTCCCCCTGTTGCCAGGGTGACCTACCATCCTCTGGTCTTTGAACACCACATTACTGGTGGTTTAATGGTCTCCAATACGGCCTGTAACACACCCATTGCCTGGATAGAACTTAAGGGCAAATTGCTCTGCAATTCCAATTGTTTTGAAATCTATATTTGGTGCAGCTAAAACACACATCAGAATCAGAATCATTTATTATTACGTACAAGGAATTTGACTTGATGTCACGGTGCATAACAAGAAACAACACAAACAAAATCTACACAAAACAAAAA
>JAOVVB010167770.1:0-11499 GCA_028570985.1 Heterobranchus longifilis | reverse complement strand
TATGGTTCTAGCAATAAAACCTACAGGACTATTAATTATATATATATATATATATATATATAATTAATAGTCCTGTAGGTTTTACTTTATATATATATATATATATATATATAAAGTTCAAGCTATATTGTATTTAGCCCAGTGTTATTTGATGAAAGTCTATCAATTATTCATGCTACGATAAGCAACAGCAATTAGGATAAATATGGAGAGCTTGTATACAGTTGTCCCCATGGTAAATGTAAAGTGACTGCTCAATGAAACGACTGGAAATTATTTATTTATTTGCTCTGTATGTGTGCACCGGTGCTGGTGGTTTATTACTTTGAAACCACACAACGGCATGCAGCGATTTTAATTAAGAATAATTGTTTTCTTTATAGACGCGCTAAGAAAAGCTAATTAAATATAATGCCAGCAACATTTCCCGTAAGAGCACAGACACTGGTTTATCCACAACGGGATAGTACCTTCGAGTTATGCTTCATCATGCATCAAAGTTTCATACAACTCACATTTTTTAAACACCTGAACAAATTCAACTTACATTTGAGATTGAGGAAGGAAAGCTTTTATTTATCATTTACATTTGGTACACTCTCCCTACAAAATAAAAATGTAGAATTAATGAAAATTGAAAAATGAAAAAAGTTTCAGTCACTTTGCCATTCCAAATACCTGATTATGATTGCCATTATTGAGATATTTTTTTTTAATCCTTAGTTCAAACTCAGGGGAGTCACGATTCGATTAATTTTTCAATAAAAAATGTTTTTTCATGTGTCATCGTTAGACTATGGAGTCTTGATTCAGATCCTTGGTTTTATGCCCTGACAACTGTGATTTACATTTTCAAATTCTTCTTTAAAAAGATAGACTACATGATAAGTGTGATATAACCACTATATTTTATTGGAATGTACAACACTAAAGGCCATATGGTCAAATTTGAATAATAATGATAATAAAAATAATACATTTTATTTGTATAGCGCCTTTAACAGTGCTCAAAGACACTTTACAGAGAGCAAAACAATAAAACTACAAGCTAAAAATACAAAACACAAGCTACAAGAAGACTTCTAAAAACAAACACAATTAATTTAAAATGTATAACAATAACTTATTTCACCAGTCAATTGGAAACAATCAACAAAAAGAAGAGCCACTAGATGGCAAAACGGTACTTTACAACAACAGCTTGAGTCTCTCAGAGTTTATGAGGTGCACCTGGATGCACCATGAGTTTATGAGGTGCACCTAAATGCACCATGAAATCGTGTCGGTGCCTACGCGCTTTACCGTTCATTGTTTACATAACTCTCAGGGAAGACAACAGGGAAGCAGGAGGATTTTCCAGCTGTGTTGTTTCTCCATCATCTCCGATACCAGAAAAGTGCAGCTGCGTCCTACCGGTAAGCTACACTGTGTCTTTAGCTGCAGGCTTAATTACCAAGTGTTGTCCTTTTTTTTTGGAGAGGAAAGAAAAAAGAAAAAATACTGATCCTGACAATCCTGCTTTTGATTTTCATGACCAAAGTTGAGAGCTTGTTTCGATGGATTTTTGATTGAGAATCGAAATCGTGACAGCCCCAGTATTTACATTAGAAAATTGGCTATATTCACTGTAATAATCCAGGGAAAGCTGACTCATGATTCATTTCCACAACATCCCTCTTCACATTCACACAGTTACCTACATTCCCAGCAGAAAGTACAACCGCAGTCTTCTACTGTTGCAGCTCCACTGGAGCCACCGGGGGGTTAAGTGCATTGTTGGTTCAACCTTGACAGAAATTGTTAACAGAGGAAAGAGGAGTTTCCAACAAGGGATTCAATCCAGAGATCGTCCACAGAGCAGCTCTCATACCTCTGGGCTGCCACCACCCCTTTTGAATTGAAATGGAGTGTAGGTCCCAGTTCTTCTGAAGAACACAAGGCTGCAGTGATTCAGTTTTCCATCTGTCTCAGTAATATTTTAATGTGTTACTAAACTACTGCTACATGTGCTTAACATTTGCTTGGGAATTACTTTAATATGCAAATGTGGAAATTGTTTTCTCTCTTTCAAATTGATCAGAAGGAAGCTGATGTTTTGTAATAAGTTTTCAAAAAGGAATCCAGCCACACACACCCCCATCACAAAAATAGTGCCTCCGACCGGAAATGGCTCCTATAAAAATTCAACAATTTAAAGCTTCAATCCGCAGTGTTACACAACATCGTTTCAACCTAACTTTCAGAGTCCAGATTCCCATTGCGATGTTTAAAGTCTGAATTCAAATGCAAACCATGTGGTTTCTACTGCATGAACTGCAGCTGGGCACCAATTGCTGACTAAAGCTTTAACATCTCAACACAGGGTCATACTGTGTCTCAGTTTGTAGATATGAGCTGATAACAGGCAGTGACGTGTTGCCTCTTTATCTTTAATATTTAAAAAATAAAACTACAAAAACATAAAATATGTACTTCATGAGAGGTCATCTCTGAGATCCTCTCAGATGATTTTGCCAAATTATCTGGAACATCCATTGTTGCAGTGTTTTTGCACAGACATCACTTGTCCAGTAATATGATGTGACCCTGTCTGTCTTTCTTGGCATGTTTGCTATTGAGTTTCTTTTTCAATTGATTCCAAGTGAGTCAGAAATAAATGCATAATTGTAGCTGTAACAGAGGAAAACCAGATGGTGGTTAAAAGAGCAGATGTTTAAAATAAATAGCTAATAGTTTACATATTAACTATGGAGCGAGCTAGGAGTTGATTATGTTAGCTTTAGCTTAGCATGAAGACTGGAAGCAAGGAGAAACAGCTAGGCCGGCTCACACCAAAATATAAAACTATTCTTTTAAAAAGGTCTTATTCTACATTTTGGGAAAAACATGTATCCACATTCTTGTCATTCACATCTATTTTTTGTGCATTATCTCTAGAAGAGGGCAAAACAATACAACGGGAGACATAGGTATATTTATTGCGACATAAACATGTATTTTGAACCCACTGTAAAGTTGTATCTTGTTTGTTTAATTTGTACAAAAACCTAAACGTAAAAAAAATGACAATTTGTAGTTTTACAGGGGGTTAAGTGTCGGACTATTTCTGTGCTGGACACAGTGACTTCCTGAAGTGTTGTCATCGCAGAGACCATATTCATAATGTTATTAAACAGATAAATATGAGACGTGTATCGATCTTCTCATCTAACTCGACAAGAAAGCAAATAAGCATATTTCCCCAAATACTCCTTTAAGCTTTCATGGATCCATACAGACACAGCCATGATTATCATTAGCTCTATCAACAATAGAAAAGAACAGTTGGTTGGGTTAATTTCTGTATAATCCAGCTTTTCAAGTGAAAATTGTGATTAAATCAGGTGTTGCAGATTGCAGGAAATAGCCACATCCTCTGTGGGCTCCGTGTCCACACGGGGTGACGGCTGCTAATTGAAAACGAAGAAATAATTACTGTCTTAAGAGTGATGGAGGAGACACTGGGGACTCCAAATAAGAAATATGGGACTCCACTGGGAGAGAGAAGTCCCACTGGGAGTCAATGGGTCCACTGGGAATTCCTCTATTGTCATTCAGTCAGCACCCAATGGGATCGCCACACATGCACATACACACACACATTTATTTAGTACTTTATCTATATATTTCACTGTAGTTTTTAACTGCCGAACACACACACGAGCACATATGATATATGTATTACCGATGTACAAACTTTAACTTACAGTTCACATATTCATAACAGACCAACACAGACGCACTGCAGTCCTCAGGGACCATAAACCCAGCAGGCTGGGTTGTGTGTATGATAACAAATGGCGATGGATTGGTGGCTCTGTGGTGTTGTCTAAGGAACAGTTGGTGCTCTGACCGTCCTCATCAGCAGATTTCAATTGGCAGTGCAGTCTAGCATGGAGACCATAATCTCTCTGCAGACTGTTATTTACATTTATTACCCTGCTAAGGAGGCACGGAGCACATAAAACATGCGGTTTTGTTACACAGGCCTAAAGCATGCGAATGCATGGAGAGTTTCCCCAAAAATACTATGACACAGATCGGACAGATCGGTACAAAATTCATTCAAATAAATGCTACTTTAATTCTTTTCTGATTCCGATTTTGAGTTGTAACACCGGAAGACAAAGAACAGAGATTGATTTTCTGAGAATGGAGTTGATGAAAGCCCTCTCTTCATCCATCTTGTTCTGCAGACACTCGACTCGCCCCTCTTGCCTTTCAGCTGCAGAGTTTAGCCCCACCTCTTATCTCCCATGTCAAACAAATCTGTCTGACAACAACAAATGCAATCAATGCACCAATGACAGATCTTGCACTGATGTTCTGTATTTAGTGTAATCATATTGTTTGGAGATACGTCAAAAGTATTCCAGACCTGTTTTTGTGATTTTTTTTAGGGCTGCCACTAATGACTATTTTTCTACTAAAAAAATGGACCATTTCATTTAAGTTAATTTTATTTTGACAAACTGTATGTTACTGTATAATTCAAATACAAAAAAAACAAAGGTTTACATATTAAAGTACAAAACTGTAGGTTTAAACTGGCAACTGCAACATGAGAAAAATAAATAAAACAGGGATTTTATTATTATTTCTTTTTTGGTGAACCAAAGTTACACAATAACAAACAAACAAACTAACCGATTGAGGCAGCGGTAGTCTGACAACTCCCGTGTTCTGTGAGGTAAAATTACTGTTTTTGCCGAAGGAGTCTGGTGGCTTTGAGGAGAGCAGAGAACGGCTTAGGTTCCCCGTCGTAAACGTAAACAGAGCTGTTTGATGGAAAGGTAAAGCAGGTAAAAAAAAAAGTGTCACCACCAATGATTGCCTTGTATTTACTGTATTTATTGTATTCATCATACTGATTCTATTTATTATCTCAAACTGATGGACTTTTATGTATTGTGCTCTTCTATGTATTGTATTTGCTGTTCAGTGGTTGTTGTGTTTTTTTTCTGTCTACCTGCCCAGGGACAACAGATGAAAATTAGCTGTTAGCTAACTCTGGTGCAATTACCTTTAATTGTGCACTGTCCCTGCAAAAATAAAAAATAAAATAAAACTACGGATAAGTAAATTACCTCACAATCCCCTTTCAAAAATATGAAATATCCCTTAAAATAATGACAGAAATACTCTGAACGTCAGACTCTGCTGCAGGCGCCATTTTTCTAAAACAGTAGCGTTGACCAACGGGAGCCAAAAACAACTGACTGCAATATTGAAGAAAAAACATACAGAATTAAGAGTAGAACCAACGACAAACAGTTAAATGCCTGTTCTACTCTCATTCTATTTCTATGAGAAAAACAAATGAAAGAAAGTGTTTTAGAAAAAACAACAGCGATGCGTCAGTTTAAAATATTGATGTCGACTCATTTGTATCATCATCGATTACATCGACTAATTGCGTCAGCCTGAGTATTTTTTCAACCTGGAAATAGTAATTTGTGTTTCTTTATGATTTTTCCTTAAACTTGTGGGTTTAATGCTGTGTATTTCCTGTGCTGCTGTGTTCTTCACCACCAATCGTAACAAAAAATTGCACTTGCAACACTTTTCTCCATGCAGGTGATCCAACAAGCAGTTGGTTTTGGTCTGTAGGCCCACAGACGTGTAGACCAGAGATTGTCAATCTTTTTTCAGCCAAGGACCCCTGACAAGACAGAGAATATACCAGGACGCCTCTATGGAGGACGGAAGCTGCCTACATCACAAATTAATATACAGAAATAAATAAGTTGGGAGAAATAAATAGGGGGGAAATACAAAAGGAAAATAACAAATTAATGAATACATTTTAAGAAATAATAATAAATACATTTAAAAATAATTTTAAAAACAAAGTTAAAAAAAAAAAGAAAAAAAAAAAAGGAAGCTGCCAAAATAAAAAAAATACATTAATGTCTCGATAAATAAATTAATGCTATTAAATGTACCAAAAATAATCTAAAACAATAAATGTAGGTATTAATGAATTGATAAAAATGTGACAGAAATTGATATTTCTGTTTTAATTTTATTTTTTCTGTTTTTTTATTTTAAAATGTATTTATTCATTTTTAAATGTTTTTATTTATTTAATTATTATTTATTGCCTTTATTTCTTTTTAATTTCTTTTTATGTATTTATTCATTTTTAAATGTTTTTATTTATTTATTATTTTCCCTTTGCATTTTCCCCCTTTTTATTTCCCCAAACTTTTTTTTTTTTTTAATTCAGCAGCTGACCAGAATTTTTGCTTTTACACGTTCTAAGTGTATGAAACCCATGACCAAAACAGTCATACATTCTGTCATTGTGTTACTGATGGATGGAGTTATAGTGAAAATAAATAAATAAACTTTTGCCGGGGACCCCCTGGTACAAGGACCCCACGTTGAGAACCGCTGGTGTAGACGTTAAAAGCAGAGCTAGCTTTAAGCTAAATACTCGGAGAGAAAGAGAGAGGAGTCTGTGTGCACAGACGGGTGTACGGCATGGGAATGTGTGTGTGTGTGTGAAACAGAAGAAGTGACTATATGAGCGAGTGAGTAATGTATAATCTGCAGAAGAGCACGTTCTAGTGGTGTGTTCAGAGCACAGCAGTGCAGGCTCAGCGGGAGCAGACTGCCTCTCAGTCTGTTGTCTGTCGCTGCTTCACCCGAGCAGCCGGCCTTTTCTCACACACTAACACACACGCACACACAAATATGTCTCGGAGAGCAGGCTGTCTTTTCACAGCAACAACAAACACTCTCCTTGCGACATGCCGCTACATGGGAGACGCCACAAATAGCCGCCTGGTTTTGAAGAAAACATGTTTTGATGTAGAGATATTGTCACGGCAGTGGTGTGGATTCTGTTATAAGAATAACCAGAGCAGACGTGGGCTACAAACGGCCTTCTTTTGTTTTGATTCTTAGTATGACAAATCAAACGGGTGCATTTCCTCATTATGTTTTAATGACATTTATTTGAGTTTATTAGATGTAAAAGCACTGCTCTCGTTTCACCTTTTTAAAGAGTCATTTAGTATCCATTACAACGTCAGCAGACCTCATTGACCTCAGAGGGGCAGGGTTAGTCTTCAATAGCTCTTCTTAACAATGGCTAACAATAGCACCAAATGTGCTCCTCTGTTTGCATCCACAACAACAGACCACCAGCATCCACCAGCCCTCACAGGCAGGACGCTGCCGCTGGCCTGCACCGTTTGGATGACATGACTCACTATTTAGAGCTTCGCATTTTGCCACTGTATATTTTGTAGTCAATCATGGTGCGTGGCATACAATTGCTGTCGCTGCACTGCTCTGTTTTGCCTTTGTACTGTCTGTCTTTTTTTTTGTTCGAGACTATTTTTATTTCAGTCTGGGGGTTGTCTAGGATTGTCGAAATTGGCCCAACATGACGTTTGAATATTCCTTAAAAAAAAAACACACGTCTATCTATTTTTGTGTATTATGTATATTTATTTAAATATAAATGCAAACGTATTTTAAAACATCTACATATCTAACTAAGACCATACACCTCTCTCTGTGCAGGAGGCAGGACATGACGCAGATTACGCCACGGTCATGTGTGTGTTTAATAGTTTTCGGACAACATCGGAGCTCTATGGCACATATAGAAGACATATCAGTCTTTGAACATATAATACTTATTTTCGTTTTTTTTATGGAATGTGTTAACAATAAGAAAAACAGAAAATATTGCCAGACGTCTGCTTTCATCAGTGTGGCCATATAACACTGGGGCAAGTTTGAATAAAAGTGTTCGAAATTGGCATGACGTACTAATACTATGATTTTTATTTATAATAATAATCATTCTAATCCTTTCCTATTTTTGGCATCAGTGTGTTTTCCCACCAGCTTTATTTGCCAAAATCAACGATCGTCCCATTATCCAAGACAGAGCACCGTCTGCCTCATTTCAATCTGTCTTTAAGGCATGCTGTAGATCATATGAACGCAGTGGAAACATGTCCCAGAGGACGCTCTACTATACACTATGTATACACACAAAGTACACAACAGCAGGTGTATTACAGTGCAGTCAAACAGAACATCAAGGACACTTTCATCTCATTTATTTGTGCATATTTGACTGCGAGTGTGTTGCAGGCTGTGTTTATTGTTCACCGACAGCCAATGGAGCTCACTTACAGGGAACTAGAGGAGGGCGATAAATCGATTTTATGAATTAAATTGACTTTAAGGTTCAGGACGATGTTTAAAAATGAAAATCGATTTTCACTTTCACTTGGGTGATTACAGAACGGAACCCCCTGAGCTCCCGTAGTTCATAGTAGTGTTGGGGGGGGGGGGGCAGCTAACTAGCGCGCTAGCTTGCTCATGTTTCAGCGTCACGTCACCAGTGTAGCTACGTGGTTTCTGACGCCTACGTCGTTACTACAGCAACCCATGCAGATAGATCTGATCACTTGCAAATAACAGTGCGGATAGTCTGGCAGTCTCGTTTCAGTCTCGTTTCAATGCGACTTTTACCATCCGATCACGCCAGGACGCATTAATAGTCCGGTCTGGACAGTCCCAGATCGGATCTTGCTCACACTGTGATCCGATGACCCAGACCACATCCCGAGGTGGTCAGGATCGCATTCTGATCGGATTGCACAGGTGTGTGGACTCGGGACGGGACAATAATGGATTTTATCGTGGATCGTGGATAAAAAAACACTCACAGTAAGTTGATCGTGGTGAATTTCCATCATCAGGATAATTGTGAATATCTTCATGAATTAACTGCAGTTTATTATCTGTGGTGCAATAATAATATTATAAATATACAGTTTTCTTTAAAAAAGTCTTAATATTTCTTCAAAAAAAGTTGTAATGTTTTGAGAAAAAAACTCACAATTTTATGAGAGAAAAGTCGGAATGTTTCAAGAAAAAAGTTGGAATATTTTGAGAAAAAAGTCGGAATGTTTCAAGAAAAAATTCTGAATGTTTTGAGAAAAAAGCCGGAATGTTTCGAGAAAAAAGTCGGAATGTTTCGAGAAAAATGTCGGAATGTTTCGAGAAAAAAGTTGGAATGTTAAGAGAAAAAAGTTGGAATGTTAAGAGAAAAAAGTCAAAATGTTTCGAGAAAAACGACGGAATGTTAAGAGAAAAAAGTTGGAATGTTTCGAGAAAAAAGTCAGAATGTTTCGAGAAAAACGACGGAATGTTTAGAGGAAAAAGTCGTAATGTTAAGAGAAAAAAAGTCGTAATGTTAAGAGAAAAAAATCGTAATGTTAAGAGAAAAAAGTCGTAATGTTCAGAGAAAAAAAGTCGTAATGTTAAGAGAAAAAATTCGTAATGTTAAGAGAAAAAAGTCGTAATTTTAAGAGAAAAAGGTCGTAATGTTAATTTGGATTTGGAGAATCGTTAAACCCCTACATGTTAGTGTAACGATGACAAACAGGTGACGTTAAACGACATCATTATTTTGGTGAAACAACAGTGTTTGCTGACCTTGGAGCAGCGGACGTTGCCGTTGACACACTGGCAGGCGTTACACTCCTCCTCCCACCGGCTGCCGTGAGGAAACTGCAGACCAGCATGACGACACGACTTCCCCAGTCCGATGACTGGAGACCATAAAATACACATTTAGTTACTTCACCGGTGTACTGCAGGAAATACACCAGACTGAATACAGTACCTGCAACTAGGGATGGGACGATAACGGATATTATCGTGGATCGCGATAAAAAACACTCACAATAAATAGATTGTGGTGAATTATCAGGATAATCGTGAATATCCTCACAGATTGACTGCAGGTTACTGCAGTGTCCTATCTGTGGTGCAATAACAATATTTGTTTCTTTAAAAAAGTCGGAATGTTTCAAGAAAAAAGTCAAAATGTTTCTAGAAAAGTCTTAATGTTAAGAGAAAAAGTCAAACTTTTCTGAGAAAAAAGTCATAATGTTTTGAGAAAAAAACTTGTAATGTTTCAAGAAAAAAGTCAGAATCTTATGAGAAAAAGTCTAAATTTTTCTTGAAAAGTCGTAATCTTATGAGAAAGAAGTCTAAATTTTTCTAGGAAAAAGTTGTAGTCTTATGAGAAAGAAGTCGTAATGTTTAGAGAAAAAAGTCTGAATCTTATGAGAAAAAAGTCTCATTTTTTCTAGAAAAAAGTCGCAATTTTTCTAGAAAAAAGTCGCAATCTTATGAGAAAAAAGTCAGAATGTTTCTAGAAAAAAGTCATAATTTTATGAGAAAAAAAGTCTGAATTTTTCTAGAAAAAAGTCGTAATCTTATGAGAAAAAAGTTGTAATGTTTCAAGAAAAAAATCACAACAAATCAGAAAGTAAAGTGATTCCAGTGTGTTTTAGTGCAATTTTAAGAGTTTTAAACATATTTTGTGGATTATCGGGATAATATCGTGAATTATTTTGGCCAGGGTAATGGTGAGATTTTTCCTCATATCGTCCCGTGTCGAAATACGACACGTGATCGACACGTGGTCGACACGTGGTCGAGTAGTTTGTGGTACTCACACTCCTGACAGCGAGGCCCGGCGTGTCCCGGAGGACACACGCAGCGGTATCCGTTGATTTCATCCGTGCAGGTGGAACCTTCGGCACACGGAGACGACTGACACTCATCTATGTCTGTAAGAGAAACCACACAGCTGTTACTCCACATTCTGCACATACAGAAACCCACGGCACCGTAAAGGGATAGTCCCCATATTTTAAACTCAGGTTGTATGAGGTTGTACGCTCTATAGTTACAATACTTTCACTGCTTTGCTGTCATGTGTGTATTTTATGCTTTTCTTTTCTTTTCTTTTCTTTGTGTTTCTTCTGTTTTATTGTAAAGCACTTTGTAACTGTGTTTTGAAATGCGCTATATAAATAAAGTTTATTATTATTCTATCAAAGGCAAATCAAGAGAAAAGGGCTGAATTGTCGATTAGTTGATGAATCGACAAATCTGTAAAACTGAGTAAAACTTTCTTTCAAAGTTTTTAGAAAAACTGAGCCTGAAAAAAAAAAAAATCACCTCTTTTCACAGATAAAAAATAAATAAAAAATAGAAAAATGATTCTGGCAGGGCTTCTGTAAAAATGCGAATAATGATGCAAAAATGATAAATCCTTCTAATATCGCAAATCATATCACAAATTGGTCAAAATAATCACAATTAGATATTTTTTTCTAAATCGTTCAGCCCTACAGTGAAGTAGCTTTTTTCTACAGGAGCTGTCAGAAAACAACAGTGACTTCTTATTGATTTCACTTATAAAATACATATAAATCATATGAAGAAAAGACGATCTGTGTTTTCATCTCAGCTCCTACATTTCACACAGGTCTTACGTGTCCTTCAAGTCTTTCTCTCCCTGAAAGCTTAACTTTAGCTGCGTTAAAAAGGATGGCTCTGCACACAATGGCTTTATAGCAGTTTGGTTTGATAACACTGTTTCTGAAAGAGCTTTTCTGAAGAGATTTC
>JAOVVB010167761.1:0-11499 GCA_028570985.1 Heterobranchus longifilis | reverse complement strand
GTATCCCCTCTGTTGCCATGGAGGCCGTCCTTAAGCCCAGTTGCGAGCTCCCCGAGGACATGCCAAAGATCCGAGGCTACGACTTCAACCAGGGGGTTGATCTCCAGGCAGTGCTGAGGTCCTATATCACCACAGGCTTCCAGGCCAGCAGCCTGGGCCTGGCCATCCAGGAGATCAACCTCATGGTGAGAGGAATGGCTGTGTGGCGAAGGTTATCTTACAAAAAGCAAATTTTCTTATATACTTAGCCACGCAAACAGTTTTGGTTTTATTTACCCAGGTTTTGAAATTTTTGAGATATGAGGTGAATGGGATTTTATTGGTGGGACTCACAGTACTAAATAATAATAATAATAATAATAATAATAATAATAATAATAATAATAATAATAATAATAAAATAATACCACAGCAGGTTGTCTTTCATAAAACAAAGTCCTTGTTAGTCTAGAAAACAGCAATACATCAATCAATTATTTGTATAGCACCTTTCATACAAGTTAGTGCAATTCAGTGCTGACAAGCTGATAATAAGACAGAACAATACTGCAGTATACAGTACTAAATAGTAACAGTAATAATAGTAAAACAGAGTGAAATAATAAAAAAATAGATTAAAGAACTAGATGGAAGAATTATGACAATAAAACAGATTTAAAAGCTATAATAATAATAATAATAATAATAATAATAAAATAGTTAAAGAAAAGCTAGACTAAAAACTAGATAAGTTAAATTTAAAAAGCCCAAACAAAGGCAAATAAAATAGATTGAACTGTAATCATTTTTTATTTAATTTTTTGGCCTTTATTTTGACAGTCAATGACAGGAAATGTGGGGAGAGATAGGGGTATGACTTGCAATAAAGCATCATTAATGTGGTATACACCTTAACCATTCAGCTACCAGGGCGCTAATATTAAAACTATTTTCTAATTATAAAGAAGTGTATGGAAACTGTCATCTTTTTCTGTGGATTATCAAGATTTACAGGGTTACTGTTTCTTGAAAGACAGTGATTTATTTTTTGTAATAGTTAAGTAATTCATCAATGTTATAAACACAACAAACAAAATTGTATTGAGGTGGAGGCAGAAATCTCAGAGACGGATATCTTAAAACCTGGACACGTAAAATGAAAACTATCCACACGGCTAAATACCAGTAGAGATAAATGAAGCGACCCTTTTAAATGATACAGATTCAGTAGCCTTCCATCAGTCTGTCTATGATCATTTGTAATGCTGACCGTTGTTATCCAATGACTCCACCCCTGCAGATCGAGAAGCGTCTTGAGACGGGGAAGGAGGATGAAGGAAAAGAGAGTAAAGACTCTGATGAATACCGCAGCAAGTTGGGCTGCACCATCTTCCTGGGTTACACCTCCAACCTCATCAGCTCCGGAGTCAGAGAGAGCATCCGCTACCTGGCAGAGCACAACATGGTACAAATCTATACATAATTATCCAGGTCATATTACATTACAGGTAACATCTAAAACAATCAACCAATTCAACAGGGGGACTAGTTTATCAGAATGTGTCTTGTCACGCAGGTGGATGTGATTGTAACCACAGCGGGAGGCATAGAGGAGGATTTCATCAAGTGTCTGGCTCACACGTACTTGGGAGAATTCAGCCTGTCCGGGAAGGAGCTCCGCCTGAGAGGCATCAACAGGTAACTACTGATACAATACACCTCTCACAGTCACATGCTCAGAATGATACTGATCAGGGTGCACGCCATGAAGGTATGTCACCATAACATCATCAATGGCAGATGACGTGCTGTATACTCATAATGACATGATGCAGGGGTTTGTCAGGCAGGTGCTCTTCTTTAGAAGTCCTGTCTTATATGTCAGATTCCCTAACTTGTTTATTTACATCTGGTCCCTGTTAATCCTAGCCTGGCATCACCGGACTAATTCGTAAATGCGTATTAGTCTGGAACCTCTCAGTTCATTTTCTATTTCCAAGAGGCGTTATCAACGGTGCAGACCAAAATCAAAATCAGAGCAACTAAACGTGACCTACAGCCAATCAGAGCAATGCACATGCAGATTTGAAGAAGTGCTTGAACCTTGAAGCGTGAGAAAAAATGGCGGCCTGGTCACAAACGATTTCAAATTGCAGCTTAAGAGAACACTGAAATGTGTTTCTGAAAACATTTTAGGCGAGAAATATGCAATACAGTAACAGAATCTTCATTCATATTGTTATTATTTATTTTTTGGGCCATTTTGCCGTTATGATAGTACAGCTTGAAGATTGACAGGAAAGGGGGGAGAGAGGGGGAGAGACGCAGCAAAGGGCCGCAGGTCGGACTCAAACCCGGGCCGCTGCAGGACTCAGCCTACATGGGGCATGGCACTCTACTCGTTGAGCTAGAGGCTGCTCCATCTTGATTCATATTTGATCAGCACTGCTGAGTTTGACCGTTTTTGAATTTCTGCTGAAAGTCGCCAGTTAACATGGTCACTTTTTAATTCGTAACACCATATGCAGTCGGGGCACTACCTCTCATTTTGCAGTTCAACAGAACACTAAAATACGTTTCTGAAAACATTTCAAGCAAGAAATAGAATAGTAACAGAATATTGATTCATATTTGATCAGCCTTACATAGTTTCAGAGTTTAGTGTGAGTTTTCTGAGCATTGCGTGAATGGACGTACCGGCAGCAGCCATCTTGCTTGTTTACAAAATGCATCACAGTCTCTAATCTGTCAATCATCGTCTTAAACCCGCCCCATGTGACAGTTAGTTTAGTTGATTAGAAGTATCTTTGAATGTGAGAGAGGTCATATGCAATAGTGAATGAAAGATGAATTTAGCAGATAGGACTCTATTAATCCCCGTCCTCTCTCCCTCCTCCTCTGTCTTGCTGGATGCAGGATCGGGAATCTGCTGGTGCCCAATGACAACTACTGTAAGTTTGAAGACTGGCTGATGCCCATCCTGGACCAGATGTTGTTGGAGCAGAACACAGAGGTGGGTCTCAAACGTTTTCACGCCAAAGGCTCCTAATCCGACACAAATTAGACCACGGGTCCCCATTTGATAAGATTTGGTCCCAGGGTCCCATGTGATATGATTTTTGCTTTTAGATGTTTTATTACAGAAAGTGTATGAAACCCATGACCAAAATAGTCATACATGAATTGTATTTAAGGAATAGATTGTATTGCCTATTTTTCTTTTACCATGCAACAAACTTTATTTTTTCATGGCTTTTAATTTATTTCTTTAATAATATATATTTTCTGATAGTATTAATCGGTCAAAATTCGTATTGTCAGTTGACGGTTGATTATTAACATCCCCAGTCCTCGCATAAAACACGTTTTCCACAAAGTTGTGCAGTCGGGATGTTCTGAACTCTGCTTTTATTATTTTATCCATCATGTCGTATTTGACCTTTCTGATTTCAGGGCACCCGTTGGACTCCCTCCAAAATGATCCATCGACTTGGCAAGGAGATCAATAACACTGATTCCGTCTACTACTGGGCGTACAAGGTGAGTCCTGGTTTATAATGGTAATGTATTACAACATAATGGAACCTGGATTGAACTTGATTTAATTATGCTTTGTTACTCGCTTCATCCTGCGTCCCGGACTCTGTTTAGTTTGTACCTACGGTGTATTTTTCTCGATACATCGCTCATTAAATGTGCCGTATTATATTTCAGAATAACATTCCAGTATTCAGTCCCGCTCTGACAGACGGCTCTCTGGGCGACATGCTCTACTTCCACTCTTTTAAGAACCCTGGCCTGGTTTTGGACATAGTGGAAGGTAAAAGCAACATTACTACAGAACAGGATCACCGCAGCGGTCTCTGTGTCATCTGTTGGTCACATCACAAACGTGGACTTTCTTTCAGATATTCGCAGGATGAACAGCCAGGCGGTGTTTGCCAAAAGGACAGGAATGATCATCCTGGGAGGAGGGCTGGTCAAACACCACATATCCAACGCTAATCTCATGGTAACTAACGTCATGGGATCTTTATTTCTTAGTTTCTAGTACTCACATGTGACCTCATGTCAGCTTTTAAACGACAGCCATCTGCAGTGGACTGTAACTGCATTTACTCAAATACTGTGCTCCTTCATACTTCTATTCTATTCAGAGGGAAGTATTGTAGTTTTTAACTCCACTACATTGATTTAACAGCTTTAGTTACATGTTACTTTTTAGATTTGACATGCAAATAATATGAGTTAATAAAAGAAGATGCATTGTTATAGATTAAACTAATTAAAATGAGTTCCTCTTCCAACTGTAACAGTAAAATGCTACATTCATGCTTTATTAATATGATTAATACACATAATAGTACAACACTCACATGGGGCCTTTTTCTGAATGTGTTTGATAATTTAACTACATTTTGCACTTGTGTACTTAAGTTACTTTTTCAATGCAGGGCATTTATTTGTAATGGAGTATTTTTAAATTGCAGTAAATACACAACACATGTAAAATAATTGTAAATATTGTAATTTTTATATGATCATGTCACATGTATGAGAATGTCGCTATTTATAATGTGCTCAATTTAAAAAAGTCATTTTTGGTAATGATGATATTTTATGATTTTTAAGTAGAAAAGCCTAACCAGGGACAGGGGTCGCAAATTAGCCTGGGCTAGAAACCCTACATGCAACACATCTGTAACTTGTTAAAATGTTTCTTTGCGTTGTCCCTGACAACGACACAAATAAATAAATAAAAAGTATCGCTACTTTTACTTTAGTAAAGCATCTGAATCCTCCACTACTGTCGGCCATGAACATTTTGAGTGAAATTGTGCAAAACTATGATAAAGTTAAGAAAACTATTACAAGATTTACACACGTGGATAGTAATCGTTGATTACAGATAGACAGTCCTTCGTCACCCGTTCCTCCTCTGACGTCTCTCCTCTGTGTCCTTCCAGAGGAACGGAGCTGACCATGCTGTGTTTGTGAACACGGGTCAGGAGTTCGATGGCTCTGACTCCGGGGCCAGACCTGACGAGGCCGTATCCTGGGGCAAGATCAGAGCGGATGCCAAACCCGTGAAGGTACCGATATTTATCCCAGCAATATTAGCCTTGACCAGACCACGACTAATGTCAGCATTATGTTCCAGTTTTTACAATCATATCCTCAGATATCTTTTCTTGGAAGTCATTTTGAGGTGTCTTCCCTTTTTCTGCTGCGTGTCGTTATTACATATATTTCCCAGATGCCTTTACTGCACCGGACCTGGATTTTTTAATTTTTTTTACCTTGCTCTTTAACGATGATTGACTGACATCAAACATTAACACTAACTGTTGATGTTTTAGTTGAAAAATGTTATCTAATCTCATTAAACATGCAGTGACTCTGAGGCAGCATTATGCTCATGTGACAGATTTGAAAACTACTCTACTAAACAACAGATTTGGTCCAGAAATTAGGTTATACGTCAGTAGCTGTTCATATAACACACTATAACAAAATAGGCATAGCATCTGTGAAGAATGGTGTATGAGTTTTCAATGTACATACCTCTTGTTGAGTTTGTGTTTTGTCTCTTGTATGTCTTGTGTCACTGAGTTTTATGTATTTTAAAGATTATTTTCGGCTTTTTGCCTTTATTGACATTACAGCTGAAGGTAGACAGGAAAGAGGTGAGAGAGAGGGGACGACATGCAGCAAAGGGCTGCGGGCGGGGGTCGACTGTGGCCGTGGCGCTGAGGCCTTTAGCCTCTGTATATGGGGCGAGCGCTCTACCACTGAGCCACCAGCGCGCCCCAAGTTTTATGTATTTTAACGGCCCATCTAGGGACAGGCATTGCAAATTAGCTTAGGTTACAAATTCTTTGGTGTGGCATATGTGGTTTATTCTACATACCTGTCCCTATACAAATAAACATTAAAATAAAATTACAAATGGCATTAACCTCAGATATAACCTGCAGCTGACAAACATCAATTTTCTGCTTTTATTTTTTGCTTTTTATTTAAAAAAACAAAACAGTTTATTCTATTTGAATAAATGTTATGGAGGAAATAATTTGATAGCACATCAGAATTGGTATCCAGGCGAGGAGGCTGAGCGATAGTGTGCTGAGGAAGGAAGAAGGATGTTTCTAACACCTTTGGCCTCAAGGTGGCAGTGTCTGCACAGCGTTTGATCCCAGGGTGCAGGCCAGGGTGTCATCAAAACATCAAAACATCAAGCTGGAATCAGTTTAGTGTAGTAAGTGCGTAACACACACAAATAAAACATTACAGAAAAGTGGTACACTGCTCCGTTCTTTGTTCCCAGGTGTATGCAGATGCCTCTTTAGTCTTCCCTCTGATTGTGGCCGAGACCTTCGCTCTGCACGCCGAAAAGCTGACTGCCGGCAAGAAAACAGATTAAATGGTTGCGCCTTTAAATGCTCTGTTAAAAACAACCAGCTCTGTTCCTCTGCTTCTTCCCTTGTTGGACTAATTGCAGATGTAAGTTTTGATCTAAATACATGATTAGGGATTGGCAACTTTAAAAAGCAGCATTACATACAATGCTGCAAGTGAAAAGCTTATTTAATGGGAGTCGGTGGTTAAGGGGTTTCCTGTCGTAATGCTTTCCATAACAATATTTACTTGTTAAAACAAGAACCGTTTTTTTCCTCTCTATTCAGATAGCTGGAATAGTATGGGCAGCATGCTGTTGCATGTACCAAAGATACTCTGTGTGTGTGTGTGTGTGTGTGTGTGTGTGTGTGTGAGTGTGAGTTTGATTAATTTCAGTTTAGCTGTGGCATGACACATGACCTTATTGTTTCTCAGTTTTTTACCTCAGTGTTGCAGGATGAAAGACACGCCTGTATAACTTAATAAATCATAAATTAATCTTTTTCTTTTTCTTCTATTACAAATAGCCTTTGTGTAGTAGGTCGGTGTGGGAAAGCCACAAGGGGTCCATCATGTGACAACTTAATTTCACATGACTGTGTTTGTGATCTTTGTTGTGTAAAAAAGGACTTAAAACATGCATTACAGAGCACACAATACATTACTGCTGTTCTATGATGAACACTTATATTTAGAACTGCAGAAAGCATGGTTTCCACACGTCCTTGAAATCCTTGAGAGTTTGTGAATATATATATATATAACCTTCATTTAATTAGGAAGTCACTTTGAGATTAAAATCTCTTTTGCAAGTGAGACCGAGCCAAGACAGGATCACACAGCAGCACATGACAGCAGACAGCAACAAGTTGTAACAGCAACAATATGTACAACACAATACATTACAAGAAGCAGCATCAACACTTAGCGGGACAGCAACATATATAAAAGAAAATCAAATATAAAAATATAAAAATAAATAATAAATAAAATATAAAATATAACTGCAACAATAAGTACAACAAGATACATTACATAAAGCAGCGACCAACATGTAGCAGGACAGATAGCAGCACCAGTATACATTATATGATACAGTGCAACTACAGGGCAGCAATATTTAATCAAGTGTGTATTTAATTAAAGCAACTGCAGCTAGCAGTGACTACTTCCCTTATTCTGAGTTTAAAATCATTTAAAGAGATAAGAATGGCGAGTTTAAGCTTGATAAGGCTTGAAACAATAATAATAAAAACAAAATAATAATAATAATAATAGTAATAATAAACTTGATTTATACAGCACTTTTCAAAACAAAGTTACAAAGTGCTTTACATGGTAGAACCAGGATTAAAATAGCTCAGGACTGAGACAAATAAGATCCGGCACAATAAAAACAATAACAATAATAATAGTAAAAAAAGATAAGAGAGAGAAGATAATAAAACAAATAAGACATGTTGGCGATAAAACAGTGTGCTAGAATTAATAAAAGGCTTTTTTAAAAAGATAAGTTTTGAGAAGTGATTTAAAAGATGTCACCGACTCTGCAAGCCTCAGATCCTCGGGCAGGGAGTTCCAGAGCTGAGGGGCCTTGAAAGGCCTTGAAAGTTTTTAAAAATAGACATGAGTCATCGAAAGTGCCTGAATTTATACATTTTGTGTATGAATAGAAATTTAAAGAGGTAGTGCGCACCTAAACGTGTTTTTTGAGCTGTAAACTGAGTAATATGACATAGTACTGTGATGAAACACATTGCTGGTGTTAATATTGACATTCTTAGCAATTTTATAAAAATCTGTATTTCACGTCACGTGTCGTTTAAAACACGCCACGTCCTGTTTAAAATCAACCCTCAGCTTCCAAGGCGAATGCCTCCGGGCCCCGCTTTTCATATATTTTTTTTACGTTCCGCTGTCTGCATGTGTGTCTCCCGCAGTTGCGTCATTGATTCACGTGCCAGCCTGCTAGTTCTCATCATGACATTTCTCAGTGTTGTAACAGGAATTAATCTCGATCCCTGTCTGCCGTGTTGAGTCCTTGAATTTGAGGGAATCGGGCCTGGAAAGTCCTTGAAAAGTCCTTGAATTTGATGTTGAAGAAGGTGTGGAAACCCTGAGAAAGTGTTGCTGTTTTTTATTGTAACACTTTGAGAGATACACTCAGTGGCCACTTTATTAGGTACACTTGTACAATCCATTGCAATTTCAATATTCAGCTCTGCCATGAATTCGACCTTATTTACAAAGTTTATAATGTTCCGTTTTTGGTGACGTTGTGGGAAATGTGTAAATTCAACTGTATGTTTATTATTGAGGTCAAAGTCAGAGGTGTGTTGCACTGGACTACATTATATTGAGAGGTGTTTCTAAATTTGTATTTACATATGAGGGGTCAGAATATTAGAAACACCTCTGAATATAATGCAGTCCAGTACAACACCGCTGCTAACTATCACCTCAGTGCTAAAACACATAATTTAACACCCATCTGACAATGTCAACAAAAACAGAACATTATAGGCATCATAAAAAGTCGACTTCATGCCAGAACACATAACGTGGACACAGAGTGTATTTATCCATTTTATAAACCTTGCATTTTATAGCCTGTTTTTTTTTAGAGACATAAACATCCTCCTGTAAACTCTGATTCCATTTGAAATGTCTCTTCTTAATAAGACAGAAGTCAGCACTGTGCTCTCTGTTGCACTTTTGAGTTTGTCAAAGTGTGAAGGAAAAAATAGTGAAAAACATCTCATTAACATGTACGAGTGGTGGCAAACTTACTCAGCGACAATCCACTGCAGGGCTCGACATTAAGGCTTGTCCGGGACAAGTGGAGTTTTTTTGTTTTTAAATTTACTTGCCCCACCGGACAAGTTAAAAGTCATAAACAGAAAAATACCGTGAGTCTGACTGAAGGCGATCAAGTGAGCCGTCGTTTGTGAAAACCCGGTCAGGCCAGCCCCTGCTTGGATTTTGATTGGCTACTTGTCTATGTGTGGTTGAAAGAACCACATTTCAGCAATAATTTCTTACATTTAAAGTAAAGTGAATTACATTATATTGCACATTATATGAAATCAAATTATAATAAAATTTGAACTTGAACATCTTTGACCTGTCATAAAAACATTTCTTTCATGAGTTAGCCAAAATTTCCAAATGATTCCTGTAAGGATGACCCTGACTCTGACCATACAAAGATTCATATGGTTTTACTGTACTTTGAAGTTATTCTACTGTAGCCTCCTGTTTTATTTAAAAATGGAGCTCCAAAGTACAACTTAATGAAAACTTGTCTTTTTTTTTTTTATCCGGACAAGTGACTTTTATGTCTGGACAAGTGAAAGGTAAATTTACTTGTCCAAAGTGCAGGGACGCTGGAAGTCAGTCAGAGTTGAGGGTGCTGAGAGGAAAGTCTCGATGATGATGTCATATTTAATGCTGTGCACCATTCATGCTTTATGTATTAAATTGAATGACCAACAGCATTTTACACATTTTACAACGGACAGCAAACTTGGAACATCAACATGCTGTATGTCAAAGCAGCATAGCGCCATATTCAACTAGGAACAGTCAAATGATTATGAAATATGACCGTTCTATTTAATGTTGTGAAGTGTTCGCATGGTCGCTGTTTTAAACACGTGATTAACGTTGTAAAACGGGACTACTTTGTTAAGTTCAGGCAACAAAACTACTTGGTATGGTTAGGAAAAGACAAACAAGAGTTTGGGTTAAAATAACGACTTCCATACATAACTACTGGACGTAGTTATGTATGTGACGTAGCGTCGGATGCGCCACAAGTTAATTTGCAGGTTCACTTAAAATAACAACGTTGACTTTTGGTTTCAAACGGGACATGAACGCCGCTCTCCTGTTATTTTATTTCCTAACTTCACCAAGTAGTTTTAGTGCCTAACCAAGTAGTTCTGTTTCACAACGTTAACCACGTGTTTAAAACAGCGACCGTGTGACTGCTTCGCCACGTTAAATAGAATAGAACGCTCATGTTTCATAAGATATCATAGGAACCATAGTTGGCTAACGAACGACCATGTTTTATAGACTGTTTACGCAACTTTACAGTCGTAAAAAATCATACAACTTTACAGTCCCCCACCAGTAGGGGTGCTGCAGGCCCCTCAGCACCCCTGCTTCCAGTGTCTGTGGCCAAGTGCCTCAAAAAGTTAATGTGGAGCCCTGCACTGAGAGCCGAATGCTGCGTCTGAGCTGAAATACATGTCTGGTGGTGAGCGCCTCCAGTCACCTTAATGCTGTTAGTGAGATCCTCCCCTCCAGTCCCCCCCGAGGGGCTCATAAGAGCATCACAACTTACCACCTACTCAGTAGGTGGGACTCTCGGCTCTTTCCCTTTCTGCTTTCTTCAGCAGAATCAGCCGCATAATGTAGTAACAATGATAAAGCCATTTCCCATCACAACACAGCAGGCTGCTATTGTGGGAGTGGATATTTCCTCTGGCTAATCGCTGCTCCCATATCCTTTACACTGCTACAGTCACAACCCGGTTATATTTGCAGACTTTGGAATGGAAATGTGGGTAGTTTTTATGTCAAATATGTATATAATATATTCCCTTTTTTTCCCTGTAGAGTTTTTAAAGTGTCAAGAGTGTCTTTTTTGTGGGAATGGTGACCTTTTCTTATTTGGAAACGGAGATGGAGAAGTGGAATTGGAACTGGGATAAGGTCAACTTTCCCAAAACCTCAACACGCGCACG
Organism: Heterobranchus longifilis; assembly: GCA_028570985.1. NCBI lineage: Eukaryota > Metazoa > Chordata > Actinopteri > Siluriformes > Clariidae > Heterobranchus > Heterobranchus longifilis. The sequence goes on along the minus strand of JAOVVB010167761.1, from coordinate 367 downwards.
CACACGCACACGCACACGCACGCACACACACACACACACACACACACACACACACACACACACACACTGCATACACACACACACACACACACACAGTTTGTTTCTGTCCTGAGTTGGATTTCCTGGTTTGCAGATTTCGGGCTGTCAGTGTGTCAGATGTGTGATGCAATAAAATAAAAAAAAGTCGTAATGTTTAGAGTTTTGAGAAAAAAACTTTTATGACAAAAACTGACATACTATTAATAGCCGTGCTTTTAAACCAGTCTGTAAATAAAACACACACACACACATGCACGCACATACACACGCTCACACACACACACACACACACACACACACACACACACACACACACCCACACACACAC